>PVJX010003371.1:0-91848 GCA_004027295.1 Dolichotis patagonum
GAGAGCAGAGAAAAAGATACTTAACCCATGACAGCCAGAAAGCAGGGACTGAAGGGAGGAATCAGGATGAGAGGCAGATATACCCTTCCAGGTCACACTCTGGAGACCACTTCCTCCAACACAACCCTACCTCCTGACAGTACATTCAGCTGTGGACTCATCTGCAGATTACTCCCCTGGTGAGAATAGCACTCCCGTGATCCAACCACCTTCCAGGAACCCAGTGTCTGAACACATGAGCCTTTGGAGGGCCATTGTAGATCTAAGCCATAGGACCATGTAAATCCGGGGGTACCACATGGTCCATTTTTGGAGTAGAAATATTGTTCAGCTGCCAAAGAGTACAAAACAAGAAAAAAACCCACAGAATTTTAGTATCTACTCACCTTTATGGTTTGTGTCTAGATTTGACCTCAAAACTTCATGTAGCCATGGAGGGCAGGCTTTTCAGAGGTGGTTGAATCTAGAGTTTGTGACTGATTCATGGCCCAATGCTGTTATTAAGGGTGCCAGCGCTCAACCCACCCTAGGGCAGGTAACATGCATACACTATAAGGGGCAGAGACAGGCTTGTCCCCTGCTTATTGCTTTGCTACTTTCTCCTCACCCATGACTCTTTTCTTCTGCCATGCCACTTGCCTTGGAGTCAGCCGATTATGGACTGAAACTTCTACAAATGGTGAGCTACATAAACCTCTCCTTTTTAAACTTTGGGTGTTGTGTATTTTTTGTCTCAGCAATGAGAGAAAAGTAATTAAGACATCACCTCTCTCAAAGAAATACCAGTTCATAACCCACAGCACCATGCTTTAAACTCCTTTTCCCAATTCCTCTTATTCTTCCATATGGCAGCTGCCCCAGAGTGATTCCTTTCCTAACCTCCCCACAAGCTGCAACTTTTAGTGAAGCACTCAGTGCCAGGCTGCCAATGCTCCTCTTCTCTTATCTCTCCTGTTCAACTGTGGAGAGAATCTCTGTAAGCCCAGTTCTTCATTTAGCCCATACTGAGTTCAGGGCAGGTGGGAAGGGAGGGGTGCGGGCAATGCTGAGCAGACAACAGATTAAACAGATAAAATTTATATTTTATATATATAAATTTATATATATATAAAATTGATGTATTTTATACTTATGCTTGTCATGCATAAAAAGTATATCAGGAAAGATTTACAAGAAATCATTGGGAAGGGGTGAGCCTCAGCAATGGGCCAGGGTGCAGCAGGAAAGAGACATTTTTCACTGCATGACTTTGGGTGTTTCTCTTTCCACAGGGCAGTCTTTATAGTGAAATCTTTTCTTTTGGGGAAGAAAATTACACTCACTTGAAAATAGACACAGATTCAGACCCTGTGTCTTCTTAGCTATGTGACTTTAGCATTTGTCCTCTCAGATCTCGGTTTTCTCCCAATAAAAAGAGAACAAAAATCTAGATCTTGCTGAGAAATAAATGAGATCATGCACACAAAATGACCAGCCTGCATTTGGAAGACAACAGATGCTTGATAAATGGTGGCTTTACTGTTTTAGTGTATGTCTTCAAGCCTTGTTTATCACGTGAGTCAAAATTCTTTGGTCGTACAGTTGACCTGCTTACTGACACCCCCATCTTCATCTCCCTCCCTCAGAAGTTTATCTGCCCCTGAACTTAATAGCAAGTCATATTGATTTGCAAGACTTTCTCCTCAACAGAATTTGCAACTCTTGCCAGCCAATTTTCTACCCAGCCATATTCAACTTTGGAACCCACAGTGCGAACTATTAGTGGCTGAGCATTCGAATCACAGCTCAGGAGCCACAGTAATAAAATCTAGGGTGTGCTGGGCATCTTCTATGCATCGGATACTTTCCAACACAGTGTTCGTGTAAATACTCAGAGAAGGAAGGCTCATTATTATTCTCACTGTACAGACAGGGAAGTTGGACGAGAGCAGTGAGAGTAAGAAACTTGCTAAGAACTGGGAAGCGGCAGAGTTGTGTTGCTGTCCTGCCTCCTGCATTTTTATATTCAGTGTCCAGAAAATGCGCATTCAATAATGTGAAGACCCTCCCCTCCCTCACCATGATTTCATCACCAGATTGTGTTACTGCGTTCCCCATCATATTTCCACCAATATCTTTAGAATAAGTGGCTGCAGAAGGAAGTCTTTTTTTTTTTTTAATCGGTACTGGGGATCGAACTAACGACCACCCCCGTGCAAGACAGGCGCTTATGCCGCTGAGCTAAATCCCCAGCCCCCTGCAGAAGGGAATTCTAAGAAAAAAAATTCCCCAGCCTGGCCAGAGTAGCTGAGCTCTGAGCATTCTTCCGGTCCATAGTCAGTATAACAAGACCCTCAAGGACACTAACCCCCATCCCACCAGGCTCCAATCAGACGCTGGAGCCTGTACTGCATACTTGTAGTGCCTCATTGTGGCCCCATGGACACACCTGGAGGCCCACATGCAGCCACAGAGCAGAGGCTCACTTTTCTCACATGGCCTGCAGCTGTGATAGTGGCTCTGGAGGAGGAATCCTGCGTTCAGGGATGATCATCCACTTCTGTGAACTTAGCCTGATGGGTAATGGCCACCTTAGTTTATCGGCTTCATAACTTAATTTCCCACCAGAGATAAACAAAGCTACTTTCCTGAGGGCGTTTCTTGTAAGCATTGAAACCCACTCATGCATTGATTTAGAATTGCTTTGTCAGGACGGCTGTATTTTAAATTTAGAATATCCGACATACTTAGTTTAGATTCTGATTTTGCAGCACAAAAGGTGGCTCATCATTACTATGCACTGGCTGCAAACCAGCCACTGTGCCCTGCACTTAACCTATATTTCCCTACTGGATTCTTTTTATGAGGTATGCACTGTGGTTATAGAGGAGGAAACAGAGGTTCAGAAGGTAAAGTGACTAGCCAGAGGTCCCTTAGAAGTGTGGGCAGTACACAAATGGAGGCATCTGGAATCCCAGCCCTGTGATTATTTATTCTTCATTCAGTCACTCAATTATCCACCAAATATACATCAGTGTCTCCCAGTGCCTGGCTCTGGCAGACTCCATGAGAAGCAAGGCGGTCACACCTCTGCACTTGTGGAATCTTTAGAATTCTTATATCAAGAGGGCATTTTGCTTGCAAAATAACCCATTGTCTCTTATTCGTGGAGTACTTTAATGTTTACAGCGTGCTTGCACATCCATTATTTCATTTTGAGTAAACTTACTGTGCTCCCACTGCTTAAAGAGATGGCAAATGAGACCTGTGCGTCCGAAGCAGCCTGATGCTGATAGTGTATCCTCTTTTATTCAACCGTCTCCATACCGCTCGCTTATGTTCACTGTACTTGGAGCAATTGCATTAAATTACAGTCCTTCTTTCAGCCACTTTAGTCTCAGCTTTCAGCTGCTATTAAGATGGTCCTTGGTCTCCAGATCAGTGACTTTTGCTCTCTTTTGCTCTGTATCCCACACAAACATCAGTGTCTCTCTGTATGACAGACTGGGTATCACCTACAGGGTGCAGCTGGACAGCCAGGGCCAGCCACCAAGCAGCCAACCCCTTCCGGGAAGTCTGCAGCGCCTCTGCCTCTCTTCAATGGAGGAGTACTTTGGGAGGGGGTTAGTGGTAGGTTTCTTACTATAATAAATTTTTTAAATATTTTGAATACATTTTAAAAATTTAAACACATACTGTATTTTTTGATCATGCCTTGTATGTCCCAAGTGTCTTGAGGACAATCCTTTAGCAAGTGCATTTTGCAGCAACTCTCTCCAAAGGAAACAAAGCACAAGTCAGAAAAGATTCAGATTCCCAGCTAGAGTAGAAATAAGCAGGAGAGATCAGGTTCGATAATATATTTTATTTAACCCTATATAGAATAACAAATATTTTCATCTCAAGATGTAAAATATAATAGTATTAATGAGCTATTTTGCTTTTTTATATACTATGTCTCTGTAATCTGGTATGAATTTTATGCTTCTAACCTATGGCAGTTTGGACTAGTCATATTTTATATCTCAACAGCCCCATGTGTCTAGTGCCTGCGGTCTGAGATAAAACAGTGCTAGAAATGGTGGCAGCGAGAGCCAGTAACATTGATGACTTCATCCCTCAATAAAACGTACACCTCAATAGTTATCTCAAAAGATCCTTTTGTGGTCTCTGTATAGACAAACAATAAAAATAGGCCAACTAGTTGAATGCAGCAGGCAAAGACGTGTAATTTCCAAGGCTTGGACTTCTGAGGTTTGCAGCCTTTGCTGTCACCTCCTATACCACCACACTGGGACTCAGCCACCATGATGGGAGGAAGCACAAGCAGCCATATGAACAGGACCCACAGTGCTGGCACAAGATGAGTTCCAGCAACCATGGCCATGGAACACTTTGGACTTTCCTGCTGTCCCCAGACCCCAGCCCTTTACAGAAGCAGCCAACCAGAAAATTGTGAGGAATATTGAATTGCTATTTTAAACCACTATGTTTTGAAGTGGTTTGTTTCCTTACAATCGATAAGCAAAAGCCACAGTAAACATTTTATTTTTACCTGGAGCTAAATAGGTAGCCATGCAAGAATTCTGAGCGCAGGATGTTTGATCTACTTTATTGTTAACAAGATCACTCTGAATGTCAGATGAATAAGATGCTGTTGAAGGAAAGAGCAGAAGATGGGCTCTAGGTAAGAGAGAATCACAGCATTCAGACAGGAAATGTTGTAGCTCTAATGAGGGCAGCAGTGGAGGAGGTGGAGAGGATCAGACTTACTTGGGATATTTCCATGAACAGTCAAAGTCCCTTTGAGGAACTGGATAAAGGACATAGAGAGAGGATTGAGGAAGCCTGTGTGCTCTGCTTGGTAAGAGCCCTCCAGAACAACTTGAAACCTTTCCCACCTGCCATGCTGCCCCACTTCATAATAACACTGAGATTTAGTGCAAGTCAGAAGTCAGAAGTGCCTCCCCTCCCCAAAGGCCGTTATTTATAGCATTTCTCCAGGTTCAGTGAGCACAGGCCAGGCATGCCAACCCTCTGCCCTTGAGCTGAGCCCTGAGTGTATAAGTGGGTAAGCATGAATAATTGGCAAGTATCTTAAGGTTTTTTGACAGTCACTGAGTTTCCCCTTTCCCACTTGGTCCCTGACACTGAGACTGTCTCAGTTCTGCTAATAATTACACAGTGATACTTCATCAAGTTGGAACAAAGACATTATTAAATAGTAACATCATCAAGTTGGAACAAAGACATTATTAAATAGTAATAGGTTGATTACCCAGCAGAGTATGACCCACAATACTCTGGGGGGTGTGGGAACCCACACCCACAGTAATGAATAACCAACATCTATTTGTTTATTCATTTATTTTTCTAGCTAGAGCAGTGTCTCCTGTTTGGGTCAGTGAGAAATGAATGATCTGCCTACTGAGAGCAGAGCTAACTCTGTGTCAGCTATTTACTGTCACATTAATGCTGCATAACAAGTATTTAGGAAAGGGTGGTGGTGTTACACAACAGTATACTTTGTGTTCATATGCCTGGGGGCACTGGCCCTGATGCCTGGCTTTGTTCTGTTGTCTGTGGTGAGCCTCTTTCACATCTCTATGTGCACCTGTCTTATAGATACTCTGTTTGTATCTTATTTCAAGAAGGACTTTATGTTGGATACAGTGGCACACTCCTATAATCCCAGTTACTCAGGAGGCTTAGACAGGAGAATGCAAAAGCTCAAACGGCAAATTGCTAGAAGCAAAAGATAGAAGGTTATCTCCACTGACCTTCGTACAGAGGATTGAACCCAAGGCCTTGGCACTGATTTAAATTCCTAGCCCTTTTGTTATTTATTTATTGATTGATTGATTTTTATTTTGGGACAGGCTCTCACTAAGTTGCCATGGTGGGCTTGAACCTGAGATCCTCCTGTCTCAGCCTCCCAAAGCACTGGGATTACAAGAATGCACCACTCTGCCAGGCAGGAGAATATATTGCTGACATTTTGAGAAGACAAAAATTTCTTAAAAAGGGTTTAGAAATGATGGATCAAAAAGAAAAAATAATAATAAACTACTATTCATAAAAATACCCATCTGCTTCATCTAAATACACTTTTGTGAAAGAAAATAGGAAAACGTATATTGCAAAACATTTGACACAGCACTTGCATCTGGAAATTCTTCCAACTGGGTGATAAAATGATAAGCAATCCAATAAAAAGACTTGAATAGATACTTCATGTAGGAATATATGCAAATGGCCAATAAACACTTGAAAAAGTGCTTAGCATCATTAGTATTAGAGAAACGCTGATTGAAAGCATAGTGTGCTTTCTGCCACACACCCACAAGAACAGCTAAAATTAAAAGACCAACAACAGCAAATGTGGGTGCAGACGTGAAGGAGTTGGGATCCTCCTATGCTACCTATGGAGTGAGAAAATGGCATGAGTACACTGGGAAAAGATTGACAATTTCACAAGACATGTGGTGTGTTCACCTTCAACCCTGCAGTTCACCTCCTAGGCATCTATCACCACAGAAAGAGAACAAGTATCTCCTTAAAAAAACCCAACTTGAACCTTGAATATTGATATTCACAGCAGCCCTCTCCATGCTAACCCAAATATTCAACTACAAGAAGACAGTTTGAAATTCTGTGGTCTATTTAGACAATGAAATATTATCCAACAACTTAAAAAGTGAACAATTGGTTGTGAAAGATGCCCCACCCCATGTTCACTATGCTGGATCCCATTTGTGTGAAAATCTAGAACAGGTGTAAGTAACCTAGGATGGTACAAGTCAGGGCAGTGGTTATTTGGGGCAGGAGGAAAGACTTGACTGGGAAGGAACACAAGAGAACTTGTTGGAGTGGTTAAACATGATCTATATGACACACACTTGTCAAAACACATTGACTCACACACTTCAAATTTGAGTATTTTCATAATTATTATTATGATGATAATGGTGATTGTTGTCATTGTTTTCTTGCACATCATGGTCTTATCTTGCGGTCAGTTAGTGTTAGTGTCACAAAGGCACAATTCTGTCCCTCTTGCTCCTGCCACGGCTCTGCAGTGTGTAACACAGTGCCTGGCACTCATTGAGTGGGTTTCTAAATGACTGAATGAGTGTTTGAGGAGGAAGAGAGCAGGAGTGAATAAAAATTTCTGTCTTTAAGGACATGGAGCTAGAAGAGACATAGTCCCCATATTTACAGCCCTCAAGCATCTCTGTTCTGGTTTGCTGGACAAATGGGGGCTCCCTTAATGCTCCTGTCTGTGTATTTACAAGGCAGCCTGGAGGCTGCTCAGGAACTAATTCAGCATCTCTAGGAAATCATTTGCCTTTAGAAAGGAAGATATAAATATTCCCCACTTGGCTGAGCAGAATGGTTCCACTGGGCCCCTGAACATGGCCCTTAAGAGCACCCCTTTACTTACACAGAAAAGCTTCTAAGGGGAGAGAGATCTAGGCCTGGGAAGGACAAGAGAGTGACACGACTGAGGACCTACTATGCATCATATCATAAGCATTGTCTCCTTCATTCCTTTCAATGCTGCTAGCTGGGACCACTGCCTCCATTTCACAGAAGAGAAAATCAAAGTTTAGGAAATCGTGGCTCACCTGTTATAGGTGAGTAGCCCCTGGGACCCTGAAGCCTGGGCCGCTCTCACTGGTGAGGATGTGAACCCGGGTGCATCCTGGCTCTAAGCTTTGATTTCCTCCCCTGTAAGAAGGATGTCGTGCTTTTCCCTCTAAGCCCAGGTGTGGCCAGGATCAGCATCCTAAAGGACACACCACGGGTCACCATTTCTTGGTCTCTCCCACACAGGAAGCAGTGGGACTGAGAAGAATCTCAGGGAAGTCCAGCTGGACATGTGCCCCCGGCTGTCGCTGAGGTAGGGAACAGATGCCCATCTCTCCGCTGACCTTTCCTCCCACTTGGGCTGCTTCCGAATGCACTCAGGATCCCTCACCTCTCACACCTCCACTGCTGCAGTGCTAGTCTGAGCCATCTTCCTTCCTCGCCCAGATCAGTGGCTCCTGAGTAGGTCCCTCTCATTCTGGTCTTGCCCGGTTAGAGTCTACTCTTCACCCTGCAATCCTCACACAGCCAGGGAGGTTATGCAGTGCTCTCTCAAAACTCTGGGTGAATCTAGGTGATTGCTTCTTCCTGGATTGCCAAGAACATCCCTGTTTTATCCTGTTGTCTAGGAGTACCCTCAGTCTTTTGGAGGGGAATGGTTTGTCCCCTTAAATGGCTCCCATCTTGATCAGATTTAATGCCAGTACCGTTACAGCATGCTACAAGGCTCTACATGATCTGGCCCCCTTCCCCTCTGCAACGGTGCCTTCTGCTCTTTCCCTCTGCACACTCCACTCCAGCTCTACTAGCTTGTTCAGATGCATTATTCACGCTCCTACCTCAAGTCCTTTGTACAGTCTGGTCCCTCCGCTTAGAATGTTATACCTTGAATTATAGTTGTTTTGGACACTTTATTCCCTACAGATTTTATTTAAACATCTCTTTCTTGAGGAGGCTTTTGCCCACTTACTCTATATAAAATGTCCTCTGCATCACTTCCAGCCACGTCCATTCTTTCTCTTTTTCTCTACATAGCTCATTTACTTCTCTTGCTTCTCTTGCTTACCTCGAATGTCAACTCCAAGTGAGCACGAAGGCCTCTTGGTGATAGTCACTGCTCTATCTCCAAAGCCAGAGAGCTCAGGCACTTCGCAGGAATACATTTTAATCCCTATTTAGGAATAAATTTCCATAACTCACCATGAGTAGGGTCCTGGGGGTCTCAGCTGGGCAGAAAGAGCAGCTGGTAAACAAAGAGCTGCAAGTCATACTGCAAACATGACAGAGAATGGCCCAGAGTGTGGGGAGCTTGCAGCGGATCCCCAGCTCCCCCTGGAAGTCAGGGGGAGTTGAGACTAGAAGGAAGCAGACAAGTAGGAAAGGAACAGGCAGGTGAGACCAGTGTGAGTCTCTGAGGCCAGAAGCCATGCCCAGAATGTCTGACTGATTGAGAGGATACACTACAAGGTCTTGTCTTATGAATGAATGAATGAATGAATGAGGATTCTAGACGAGAGAGACTGGCACAGGGTTGGGGTGAATCTAGCCCAGAGGGCCACCAACCAGGTGGCACCACATCGCTTAAAAGCCTAGATATAGTCATCTACAAAAGTAACAATTATACTAACAGCCATAATGGTAACAGCCGCAGCTCAGATCTGTGGGGTCCTGGCAAAGTGCTAGCGGTGGATCAAAGTGCTTCCCGTGCATCCATTTATTTAATCTCACGAATCACCTTTTGCCATAGCTTTAGTCTTAATGCAGTGGCTCTTGAAAATAAACCTGAGGCAAGGTGTAAATGTTCATCTGTTATTGAAGGTACAATCTCAGGGCAATGAGACCAAGGGAAAAGGGAAGGAAGGGTAGAAAGATAAGATATAAGGAGGTCAGTGTTGCCTTACTGAGCTGGCACAGGGGCTGCCTGGTCACATGGTCTGTCCCAAGTTAGGTGGTTCAAGAAAACCACTTAATGTCTGCCCAATGGCAGAGTTCAAAGAGAGTATGACTGCCAGTTCTTCAGTCATTCAATAGTTAAACCCACAAAGGAAGATCTCATCCATACTCTGCAAGTGGTGGGAGAAGCCAGAGACCTCAACCTGTGGGCTCAGGCAGTGGGACTCTGTGATGGGCAGAGCAGGAAGCCACTGATGGTCCAGATGTTGAATGAGACCAAAAAGGCCTCAGAAAGTTCATGAGATGGATCCAATGGCATTGTATCATCTCAACTTCACAGAAAGGAAACGGAGGCACAGAGTGGCTACGTAGCTTACCTAGCCACACAGTCAGCCTGTGGTGGGCCTGACACCATACTGAACAGATTTTGGACCACTCAAGGATGCAAAGAAAGAATGAATGTGGACCCAGCCCTTTGAGACAAGATCTGGAGATGCTAGCAAAATTCTCATGTTGGCTCTAATTATTCACAATTAAAGGCTGAATTATCCTTGACTCATATGGTTCCAGCTCCAGGAGAAGCAAGAACTGGAGGGAAAACACTTGGTTTAGGTAACCTTCAAATTTTCTGTGTGATTGGGGGAGATACATGATCCCTTTTGGGTCTTGTTTCTACCTATGAGAAATAATGGAACAAGGCTAATGCACTGATGCCATCTGGGTCTGCTGCTTAGCTAATGAGAGCACACCACTGTCCCCATCATGAGGACTTCAAGGCACAGGGATGGTGGGCAATAGTCCCATGACACTCACCCAGCTTTGAATGGTATGCCAGGTGATCCAGCAGCAGCAGTGGCAACAATACTTTCTAAGATCTTCCTCTCTTTCAGAAAGAATGCATTAAAAATTTTTGGGTGATTTCTAGTGCCATGACAACTTGGTATAAGACACTTGAACCATTACAAAATTGGATTTCCTGAAACATAGGTGAACAGGCTGGAGAATCTATGGAATCACTTCCCACCCCAGCTTTGAGATGGGAGGGGGCAGCAGAGGTGAAGGCCTGCTAAGCAGAAGGCTAGTGAAGCTCTGAGCTGGGCTGAGGACCTGTCCAATTTTTCCCTTCACTGTCCATACAGAAGGCTCTGAGAGCAGGAGGAGAGAGAGAGACTGTCTTAGAAAGAGTACTGTGCTTGGAGTCAAAGGCTCTGAACTCCAATCCCAGGCTCTTTAACTCTAACCGGGATGGGCATTTGGTCTTGCTGAGCCTCTACTTCATCTATAAAATGAGCCTAATAATCCTTGCCCTGGTGCTTCTGTGGTCCATTTGAAGGCTCTAAAATTGGGGTTTTCTCTCCCTCCCCTTATTAATCAAGAAGAAAACAAGACTTGGGTGTGAGATCACATAAGTTGACAAAAGGAAGAGCCAGGAACAAACCAATATTTGTTCCTGAAACTTGGGCCCATGACTGCCTAGCTGACACAGGCTGTTCAGATGTTTGGCCAGAAAGAAATAAGGAAAGAAAGTGATGTGGCCCCTGGGTCCATTCTACCAGCTGGTCTGATTGGAAAGCACTGTCTACACCAGTGGTCCCCAACGTTTTTGGCACTAGGAACTCTGCAAGAATTATCATGGAAGACAATATTTCCAAAGCCATAGGTAAGTGGATGTAGGCTTTTAGTTTTTTTTAAATACATATTTGTAATAAATAATAATTGCATGCCCCAATGCTAGCATCACAGCCTCAGATGCACCTCAGATCATCAGAGCATGAGATTCTCCTAAGAACTGTAAAACCTAGATCCCTCTTGCATTTATAGTCCACTGGAGGGCTCATGCTCCTCTGAGAATCTAGTGTTGCTACTCTGCCAAGAGGCAGAGCTTAAGTGGCAATGATAGCAATAAGAAGCTACCAGAAATACAGATAATGATTTCCTCACTCTCTCATCACTCACCTACAGCTCACCTCTTGCTGCTGTGTGGCTGTTACTAATAGGGCACTGATCAAGCAGTTGTGGACTCCTGGCCTACCTTGTTAAGCCTGGCCCATGGTATTGTTATTAGGAACATCTGGGTTTGGAGACAAGAGTTCTAGGTTCAAATCCCAGCTCCTTTTGTTGATTTCCACTCTCTCTGAGTTTCAGGACTTGATACAGGGGAAGCATTAACCTGCCACCTGGTCCCTTGGCAGCTTCTCTCCCTGTCCACTTAGCAAGGAAGAACTGTTGCCTAATTGGTCAGGGTCAGCCCAACCTGGAGACTCACTTTGCTAGGGAGTGTGGCCACTGTGCCTTGAGGGATTCTGTCCTTCTGTTTGTTGATGCAGACACCTATGAGCATATACTGGGGACCAGCTAAGGTCTTCTAAGGGCCTCTTCTCAGTGCAGGGACTTCTGCCCCCATCCTCTTGTCCCTCCACCCCTGCAAAGAGTCTCCTATTACCCTTTATAGCAAGCTGGGGCGGATGACCTTAAACTTAGTTTCTGGGAGATGAAAGGGGGCTAAACAAGCCATCCCACTGAGCTCTGCTAGTTGCAGGCATGGGCTGCCAGCACAGTTTTAATACTGATCCCAGAATAGTGCCATGGGGCCTACACACAGCTATTTACAAAGCAGGATTTTGAGTCATTTTCTATTTCTTCTCCTGTGTACAGCATGCATGGAGTGATTGACAGGGCAGGGGAATCCCACCCCTGACCCTTAGAAGGGATATCTGAATGTCACTGAGCACAGTGTATGGCCCATCACTAACATGAAAGGAGTAGAAACTTTGATGGTCCCTAACAAATGGTGACAGTGTCACTGTCTCACCTTGTCATCAGGGCTGCTGCCTAGCACCTGTCACTGAGCTCTGACACTAGCTGCCATGCTGACAGGTAAATAAGCAGAGGGTTTGGAGAGTGGGTCACAGCCTGGGCTCTCCATGACCTCCACAGACGGGACAGGAGCTTGGCTGGGTCATTAATCACAATGTGAGCCTTCTAGGCCACATCTTTCAGTATCTGCTTTCCTGGCTGTTATAAGTCTCCTGCTCCTCTTCTTCCCACAAATGGTCTCTAGACTGAGAAACGATACAGAGCCTCAGCATGGAAGCAGGGTCTTGAGACAAGGCTTAGACTGAGTTGACCTGGAGAACGCGCCTGGGCAGGGATGAGGTCACCAGACATAGATGGGCTCCTATCAGGGCATCAGTTGGCACCTCGCTCCTCCAGCAAACCATAAACTTCACTACAGTAGAGCTTTTGCTCATTATCCTCATCTTCATCTGCACACACCTGCAACAGTGCCTGCCAGAGACACAGGGTGGTGGAAGAGTCAATCAATACCTGTCTGAGTGAAAAAGTGTTAACTAACCTCTAAGTTCAGATCTTCTGCCAAGTGCCTTTGGGCAAATATTTTCCCTCTATGTACCTCAATTTCCTCACCTGGAAAAATGACCTACAGACTTTCTTCTCATCCTCCAGGTTTACGGGTCTTTTCAGACCTTAGCACCCTCTTAAAAATGGCCTCAAGGTAAGGTATAGGGGCGACCACTTAATCCACCTGGATCCATGACCTTCTATCATTGAAACAATATTGCTTATATCAGCCCAAAAGTCATAGCAGGGTACCGCTATAACCAGGGCAGCACCGGCTCCCCCATTGTGGGCGCGCACACACTAGCTCTGCTTTTGTAGAAAGGGACTCTTTCATGTCAAAGTAGGGCCCATTTGTGGGGAAGCGTCCTTGCCTGTGTGTTCCATGTGCCTTTTTTTGGTCACTGGTTCACTCTCTCATAAGTTTCTTAAATACTCGCACACACAGTAGGGAAGTAAGTAGTCAGGGGATGCACGAGAGCTGAGCCCGGGCATGTGGCAGCATGGAGAACAGCACTGATTTCAGTTCCGTGTATTCAGGAAGGCACCTGGAAGAGGTCACTCTTCAGTTGAATGTGGACAAATGAAAAGAGGAAGAAAGTCATGCGTGTTGATATGCAGGGAGAGAAACAGCAGAACACATCACACATTATCCACAGCGAGGGTTGGCTCTGTTCATGAGGACCCTTAAGTCCCAGACTTGGGGATCAGAAAGCAGCACTTTTGAGCCCAGAGAGCGAAGAGCACACTGCTGACCAATGGTTGGGTGGAGTACGTGCCAAGCATAGCTGGGTAAGTGCTTCATGGACATTCGATTGTTCACAGGAATGTGGAGAAGCTGACAGTGGGGCTAGATCGATCTTGCAAAGAAGAAAAATCCACAAAGAAGTGAGCTCACTGTGGTCCCCAGAAGCTGAGCCATTCTGATGTCCTGGTATCTGAAGTGGTGGCAGCGATGACTTAGATGGCCACTACCTGTGTGACACTGCAGACCGCAGAGGGTCCGCTGAGGAGGGACCTTTGCTTTGGGCTGTGCCTCAGAAGGGGGACTGGGGGCATGGACCTAGTTTCCTTCTTCTAGGACAGTGAGATGATGGTCACGAGCATCTCCAAGACCTGTGCTTCCTGCTGAGCCACCACTTGGATTTAATGTCTTTAGAGGCATCACTTCACATCACTGGAGAACAATGACAGGTTTCTTCCTTTACAAAACGACACTTCATAAAATAAACGTCCTATAAATTTTTAACAGGGCACTCACATGGTAATTTCATCTTTATTTTTCTTCTTTGCATGTCTCACTCTATGACAGTATATTTATTTCCTTGTTTATTGTCTGTATCCCCAGTGAGGGCACGTCTCACAGAAAAGCCGGGTGGCTCTGCCTGCTCCTCAGGGTCCTCAGTGTAGGGACAGGGCCCAGAACACACAGAGGGGCTGGCAAAATGGCACAGCAGGGAGCTCACAGTTTCTGGGCCTACCTAAAATAATCTCAATGAAACACCAAAGCCAAGAAGGCAATGTGAGTCTGTTCCTAACTTCTTTAATGGCTTTTACTTGAAGATAAAACTGGGAGCTCAGAACAAACTTATTCAATCACTACATGAATAATTACCGCTATTAATAAAGAGAACTGCCACCTACTTTTGCATGGCATATGTTGTGGGCTGAATTGTGACCCTCTAAAATTACTATGTTGAAATCCTCACCACCTAATGCCATAGAATGCAACTGTATTTGTGGACAGGGCTTTTAAAGAAGTAATTAAATTGAAGCCTAATCCAATCTGTGTATGAGAAAACTCTAACTCTAATCCCTCAGTGGCATCTGACGTGCATGCTCACAGGAAAAGGGTCATACAAGAGTATAGCAAGTAGTGGCCATCTGCAAGCTGAGGAGAGAGACCTCAGGAGAAGCTACCTCCACCAATTAGGAATTCTCTGAGGCTGTGGAACTCCACCACAAGGAATTCAGCAGAGCCTGGTACCTGAGCCCATGTCCTATCCCATGCCAACCCCAACCCCAAGTGCGGTGGGCTCTGGAGCAGAGGCTTCCTCCACACCAGGGCCTCAAAGTCCCCACAGAGGTCCTGACATCTCCACCCACCCCTACACATCCTGGTCCTATCTAGTGAGCTGGAGGCCCTCCTGTTTAAGGCAGGCTGGCGATGCCCAGCCCCTGATAGCACCTGCCTGTGAACTCCTCTCAGGGGAGAATGACCACCCCCAGTGAGAACAGTCCTTCTCCCTGACTCACACTACCAGAGAGGCAGCAAAACACACAGCTCTCCCGGAGAGGGGCCCAGTGAATTCCCTCCTGCCCCATCCTCCACGCCTGCCTGCTGCCATCCTCAGTGTCTGGGGAGGGTTCAGGGCTGAGCGTCCTCTCTGCTGGCATGAGAGCTCTCAGTCGGTACACTTTGGGTAGTGTCCAAGTCCACGCCAAGTCAATAGAGACGAAGACAAAGGAGGAAGAGCTGGGGTGGGTGGATGCTGAAGTTCTAACCTGCAGTACCTCGTAAGCAACCTCAGAGATAAGGTCTTTACAATGGGAATCGAGTTAAACCAAGGTCACTCAGGTAGCCCCCGGTCCAGTATGTCTGGTGTCCATATAAAAAAACAGAAGTTTGGATATGTGACACACATGGAATAAGATGACGTTTAGAGACGGGGGAAGACAGTCAGCTGGAAGCCAAAGAGAGAGGTCCCCAGACACCTACGGAGCAACCAACACCTTGAACTTGGACTTCTACCTGACCCACCCCCTCGCCCCAGGACTGCAAGACACGTTTCTCTTGCTTTAGGCATTCACTCTGTAGCACTTTGTCACCGCAGCCTGAGGAAGTGAATCCTCTGTGACATAAACAGGAACTCCCTCCCACACGGGGGCCTGTGACTGGCCTCACCAGACGGGCTCTGGGGTGCAGATGCATCTGGAGCCCCGTATGGAGCCTGTCTAGTGGGAATTTACACAGAGCCAGCACTGGCTACCTGAATAAATCTAGGATAAATATGCCGGTTCTACCTTTGTAAAAAGGGAATAAATCAGTGCATTTATCTTTCAGGGTTTTGTAAAGCTGCAGTGATTCACAACATATAAAATGCTTAGCACAACAGCCAGCACATACTACGTGGTCAAAAAACATCAGCTGATGGTTTTAGTATTATGAATACTTCAGGGGTGTTTGAAGAAACAGATTTCTACACCGGAAGTTGGAAGATGTGCTGGGGTGTAGCTTCTGGTGCCTGTGTATGTTTATGAGGGGGTGGTGGGGCTGTGTGTGAGGAGGTGAGTGGGGGCTATGGGTGATCACAGGTTCTCCAGTGCTAATATGGACACACATTCATTGAGACACATAAATCAATGTGCCCCATGCTTTCAGGATGCATGGGCTCACTAGTTCACTGGCTCATTGATTCACTGATTTATTCACTCACTCATTTCTTACACGCTCACATACACTTATACACACACAATATAAATGCTTAAGTAGGGGGACACAAAAGAGCTGAGGGAAGGATTCAAGGAGCATGGAGAATGGGCATCTATGTCAGTTTGAGGCTCTAGAAAAGCCTCCTGGAGGAGGCTGCATGTCAGCTAAAGGGACCAGGTGAAGAGGAAGAGGAAGGCTATTACTGCATGTACACACACAGGAGAACGGCTGCAGCGTGCACCCTGTGTGACAGTGTGGGCCGATTCCATTCTTAGGGACCATTATACCCCAGGGTAGCCCATCAACCTTCCAGCATCCCAGGCGGCAGGATCAGGGATAGAGAGCAGAAAAGATGCCAAGGAAACCAACTTTATTTCACACAGACCAAGCACACAGGGGGCCCGTCCCCCTGGCAGGATGTGTCTCTCCAGGTCCCTCTGGCCTCTTGAGGGTGGCTCTGATGCTGGCTCCACACCGAGGGCCCTGAGGAGGCCTGGCCAGGTGCTCTCCAAACAGCTGTGGAATCTGGATGTCTGCAAGGGCAGCTGCATTTCAGGAGGCTGGAAGCAAACAGGTCAGAAGTGATGAATGGGGATGTAAGTCGGGCGTGTTTTGACGGGGAGAATGATGGGCTAAAGAGCCTGGAGCTCTGTGTTTGCAAGGGCAATTCTATGGAGGTTCTACGATAGACACAGGCAACGGGCGGGAAGAGACTGGCGGAAAGGCTGATGCAGATTCCCTAAAGGACCTGTTATAATAGACCTTAGATCTGCCCTGAAGGTCCATGTGTAAAGACTCACTCCCCAGTCAGATGCTACTGGGAGGCAGTGGAAGCTTTAAGAGGTGAATCCTAGTTGTAGATCTTTAGTTCATTAGGATTGTGCCCTTCAACAGAATTGTGGGGCCCCAGCCTTTCTTTTCGGCTCCCCAGCCCTGAGGTGAGCAGTTTTGCCACCTACTCCCACCATAATGTGCTGGCTCACCACAGGCCCCAAAGCAACATGGACAATCAGTCACTCCAACACTGTGAACCAAAATAACACTTCTTGCTTCATAAGTGGGTTCTCTCAGGTATTTATCTCAGTAATGGAAAGCTGACTAGCACAGGCTCCACATTCCCAAGTGCAAGGTCACCAGGCTTGAAGCCCAGGCTCTGTGCTGGGGTCTCTCATGCTCTCCTTAAGCCCTCAGTGGAACTTCGGGTTGCTGGCATTGTTACCCCCACTTTCCAGGGGAGGACAGAGGTACTTGGTAAGATGGCACTGCCTGCCGAAGTCGCAGGCCTGGGTACAGGGAAGGACTGAGTCTGAGGGCTCCATAGCCCACCATCCACGTGCAGGGTGGGGAGCGGGGCTGTACTCTGCAGCAGGGAAACCAAGACAACTGTAGGCCGCGCCCTGCTATGACAGAGAGCAGCCCTCAGAAGAACCTCGCTGCGGGGAGGAACAGGCCCTGAGATTTAAAAAAAAAATTGGCAGAGACAAGATGTTCTGTGACAACTTCTGCTAAGCACTGTTCCCCTTTCGGCCGTGTGCCCTTTACTTGGCCTTTGAAACTGCTTTCCATGTCCCCGAGAGCATAATAATGTAAATGAATATCAGATCTTTACTTGGTAATTGAGAGCAGAGAGAAGGCCATGTTAAGTCAAATTAATTTGCTCTGATGCAGTCCCAGCTTCTCTCCACGGAAGGGGCAGTGACTTTTTGATGGGCTAAGGGTGCCTGTCGAAGGAACAGGTGTGCACCAGGGGAGCCGTGCAGCTCACTCTGCTCCAGGAGGTCTGAGGGCTGTGGCCTGTGTATGACTCCTTGACCACCGAGCCGTGGGTTCCGAGACACAGCACTGGGAGGTCTAAGTGTACTGTGGGGTATCGGGCGGCTCTGATGCCACTCATGAAGATACCTGGAATATGTACCCAAGATAAAAAGTACAGATACAAGGGAGATAAAAGGGAGACCAGAGAGCGGGGCACAGGGAGGAAGGAAGGAGGATGACGCGGAGAGCAGTCTAAAGATAAAAGGGAGAATTCTGAGCTTTCAATCTCTGGCCTGGGAAATTTTGTACAATTGACTTTAACCTCTCTGATTCTCAGTTTGTCAACCTGTAAGATGGGAATAAATAATGCTGGTCCCCGTGGTGGGAGGTATCAAGAATCCCAAATAACTGGCTGTTCTATATATTCAGTAAAATAAGCCACTACTAGCAAGGAATACCTCTTCCTATGTTTATCCCAAAGAAGAACCAGGGCTGGGGCCGGGTTCAGAAGCCAGGGCACAGAGAAGCAGGACTTCTCCCACAGTGATGCTCTGTGATCTTTGCATGTGACTCCCACCCCCCCCAACCCTGGGCCTCAGTTTCTCTCTTTATATGATGCAAAAGTGGACTCCACTGTTCTATAACCTCTTCCAACCTGGCCTTTTGAGGATCTGTGATACCTCTGTGATGTTTCACCACTGTGTGACAGAGGCCTCACAGCCCCTCACCCCCAGGTAGAAGAGACGCAGGAAAACGAGACTCAGCTGGAGAAACTTTAGCAGCTGACGTCTCCTCTAGCATCGCCCCCAGGCCCCTCTTGCTTTCCATGCATCTGCACTTTAAGGTGTAGAGAAATAGGTGGTCAGCGCTCAGAGAAGCGCTGCACTCAGCAACACATGACTCAGCTCAAATCTCCAGAAACCCTGGAGCAAGCAGTGAGGGGACTGAAGAAAGCAGAGCAGCGCCTGTTCTCTGCAGGTCTCCCAGACCTGGGAGGACTCTGGTCCCCAAGGAAGATCCCAGTCTGTGACTTTTACCTGCACGTGCTCCTACTTCTGCAGGTACTTCTTCATGATGCTCTCCACGTCATCGTCCTTCCTCCCTGCGCCCGGCTCTCTGGGCTCAGGAGACATTCGCTCACCACCATCACCTTCGAGCCGAGGGGGTCTAGGTCGGCTCTTGACGCTGTCAGCACTTTTGAAGGACATGATAGAGCTGGAAGATGAGGATGAGTCAGAGAGGTGAGCAGGGTCCTCCTTGGACTCTGTGCTCTTTTTCAAAATGGTCTTGATCCCTGAGAGTAAGGAGCGGTCAGCTTCTTCCATCTCAAAGTGGACGCCTGACTGCTTTGAACCCTCGTGCCCCTGTTTAGCTGCCCCTGCCAAGGATGTGGGTGTCTCAGACTTCCGGATAGCAGGGAGGAAGTCATCAAAGTCCACTCTGGCCCTGCGTCCATAGTTGAGGCTTGGGAGTGTCCAGCGACACGGGTCACTGCCTAGAGGCTCCTCCATTAGGTGGGCGAACTGGCGGTTCTGGAAGACAAGTGGTTCTTTGCCAAGGTCCGGGCAGCCCACATCGTCCACTGAGGACTCCAGACAGCGCCTCCGGGGCCGCAGCGTGGGCGACAAGAGAATGTTCCTGGGGCTGGTCGGGGAGCTCATTTTTTTCCTCACACTAGGCCCTGACTCCAAGAGGGCCTCGCAGGAACTGAAGCGGGTCTTCAGCCTCTCTGGGGGCAGGCTCGTGCCCTCTGCACCTCCTGAAGAGATGCACTTCAGGCTAGTGGACCGCAAGAGACCAGCAGATGTGCCAGAGGTCCCCTCCACCCCCAGCGGGGACTGTAGCTTCAGGGAGAGATCTCCCTCGTCACTGCCAGCCCTGCCCCTCCTGAGTGTGGAGGCACCAGTGGTCTGGTAAATGGGGAGCGTGGGCCAGTCCTCCAGGCCCAGTGTGGAGCCCTGGCCTCTCTGGGCCCTCTTCCTCCGCAATCCTTCCACGAACTCCGAGAGTGCTGCTGAGGGACTGGGCAGCTTTTCCCTGGGCGGCGGGGATGTGTCTGAACTCTGAGAGGCCACAGGAGAGGACAGAGCTCTCGATCTTTCCGTGGGCTTTCTCTGGACACCAAGCCCTTCGCCGCCCCCCAAATGACAGGGCTTTTGTTGGTGGGTAGAACAGGGAGAGAGAGAGCTGTCCCTCGAGGTCTTGCCGTGAACGTTCCAGGTTCTGCTCTCAGCGTCTCCCGCCTCGCCATTCATCCTGTCCAGGAAGAAAGATGCAGACAGTAGAAATTGTACAATTCATACAATTTGTGCAATTTGTATGACAGCCACTGAGCGCAGCCACTAATATTATTTTTTTCCTTGGGAACACCATCCCTACCGCATTCTCAAATGAACCGTATGATTTAATGTGCAAATTCAAGCCATGTAAATGATTTCTTGTTGCTTTCTGAAATGCAATTTCTGTCTATAATTAAACCCAGCTAAGTACATTTGAGTAGATTAACGCTGCAGCTCGGATGGGTGACTTAGATTTATGAGGCATCATATCTGACATGATAGGACTGAGCATACCAGAGCCTACTGCGAAGTAAGTAATTTGCTTCTCCAAGACTGGAGCAGGACATGCAGGGGATAATTTATTTATTGAGGGCCAGGCCCAGAGGACGGTCCTACTGAGCAGTGGGGTTCCCTGTGACACTTGTCATTGTTTCACAGAGAGGGGCAGAGATTAAAAACTGCCCCCCCAAGCAAAAGAGTCACATGAAATCAACTCGAAACCAAATCTATACACGCGAGGACAGACGGTGTCTATTCTGGGACTGCACCAGCCCCGGTTTTTATGCAGAGGGAGTTTGTAGCAGCTGAGCCAAAACCCATGTTGCCTCCAGAAAGCAGGGGCCTCACAGTGGGGTGAAATTATAGACTGGAAAATAAAGAGCACCTTTTAAGGCAGAGGGACTGGAGTCCATCAGCCTTTCCTTTAACAAATAAAATGCACATGTCCTCCCCTGAAGACAAACCACCCCTTTCCCGCCCACCAGTACAGTCATAATTTATAAAAAAGCAGCAAGGAGGGCCAAACGTCAGATTCTGGCAGTGCAGACAAAGCCGTGGACACGGGCCTGTGGAGGGGAGGGGAAGCACATGCAGGCTGCCAAGGACTGAGCCCCCAGCTCTGGCGGCTCCGTGGCTCTGACTGTGACAAAGGGACAATTGTAGGAGTCAGCCTTCTCCACGCCATGGGTGGCTGGGATTCTGGTACAAACCAAGGAGAGCATCTTGCTTTCCCAGCTGGGTAGCACCACCTGCACCCCTCACGGCATGGGGCAGCCAGGGCCCAGTGGGCTTTGCAATCTGAGAAGGAAGTCATGGGGGTGGCCCAGAGGGGACAGAAGGGCAGATTGGTGGGTTTCCAGTGAAAGAGGTACAGACTGCTATGGACGGATCATTTGTGTGCCCACCCCAAATTCTTATGTTGAGACCTCACCCTTAAAGTGATGGTGTTAGGAGACGGGGGCCCTAGAGTGGTGAGCAGGTCACAAGGGTAGACTGGTGTTCTTATAAAAGAGACCAGGTTATCTCGCCCCTTCCTCCATGTGAGGACACACTGAGAAGACAGCCACTTGTGTACCTTGGTCTTGGATTCCTCAGCCTCCAGAGCTGTGAGAAATGTTTCTGCCACCTGTAATCCACCCAGTTCACAGAATTTTTTGTTATGGCAGCCTGAAAGGACTAAGACAGACACGTAGGCCCTGCCTTTCAGAGCTCCTGAGGTCAGAGCTTCAACCACCCAGCAGCCTTTCTCCTCCGGGGCTGGCAGGAGTCCCCAGCCAAGCACCTGTGGGAGGTCATCGGGGCCATGGAGGGTCTTGCTAAAGGATTTCATGAGAATGTGTATTTCCTGTGTCACTTAGGTGGAGGAGGGTTGGCACCACAGACCAGACATGGTACAGACTTGACATTCCAAAGTGCCAGTGCAGGTGAGCCACCTACTCACCATCTTTGCCCTTCTTCAGAAATGCGATTTCTGAGTGGTGAAGCTTTGCAGTCCACCCCTCATCTTAACACTCCCCTCACTTTGTCTCATTCCACTGCTCCTGGGACAGGAGGAGTCTGTAAAGCAGTAAAGACTGCTTCTCAAGTCTGTGCCGGAAGCAGCCCTTCCATCTCCCTGGGGTACTCAACCTCATGCGCGAGGAGGAGAATGGGGGAAAAGCCCTTGATACCACTGTTCCTGGTACCGATCACTCAGTAACAGTGAACAGCTAGGAGGGATCATTCATAGCCAATCGCAGACAGTTATCTGTCTTCCGTCATTAGCAATTGATAGTAATTATTTTCTAATGCCTGACTTCAGCACTGCCCCTGTCAATGGACACAAGGAGACAAGTTCATGGAGGAATAAATGTAATGACCAGGCAGGTGACCTTGCATCTTACCATGGGTGGCCCCATGTGCTAAAACAAAAGCCTGGAAATCTGCCTGGCACAGCTACCTCCTCTCCCATTTCTTGCCTGTCACTTTCTGTCGCCATCACAGTGGGACAGGAGCTGGGAGAGGAGTTGGAGGCTTCTTTTATAATTGCCCAAAGGCGTGTTTGTCAACATCATCGCTTTAGAATTGCTCTCCAAATACATGGCAAGGTGGCAACCACACTCCCTTATTCATTTATTTTTTCTTTTTAATAAACAGCTCGGGGCTGCTGGGCCAGTGGGCTGCTGCTGAGCTGACAAAAGTCGTCTCCATCCTGTTTTAGTCCCGAATGGAGGCGGGCAGGATGGATGGGTCTTGGGCACTGAGTCTCATCCCCTGCCTGGCACCTGGGGTTGGCAGAGTGGGGGCACCCACAACCTAATCTCCTGGGATTCTGCAGTCTTGTGTGCCCAACTCCCACCACCACTGCAGGCGGCAGATGCCAGCACCAGGAAGAAGGGAAAGGGAGGCACAGGCATCACAAGAAGAAGGGGAGGCAGCAGTAGGGGATGCGCAAGGACACAGGGGAAATGAGCATAAGCAGGGGAGCAGGGAGACTCACACGCTCCAAACTCAGATGGCTCCAAACTCTGGATGACTCTTTTCCTGCCTCTCCTGAATTAGCACCGCGCCGGGTAATAAACGCTCAGTAAATGGCACTGAACTCAGTCAAGGCGGATGAGGAAAAGAAAGTGGGCAAGGTGAGGAAAGCGGAGGAAGGACAGAGACATGGGAAGAAGAGAAGGAGGCTAGGGAATCGGAGAGGGAGCAGAGCAAGTAAGACAGAAGTTGGAGGAAGAGAGGGAGGAAGAGGAGAGGGAAATATAGTGATGGAGGGGAGGAAAGAGAAAAGAGGCTAGAGGGCAAAGGCAAGACTTGTAGATGCAAATGATGATCTGCTATCTTCACCTTGGATGCCAAGAGGAGCCAGGTAGGGGCTCAGAGAAGCAGCCAGGAGCCCAGGATGCGTGTGCAATGCAGAGGGCTGAGATTTGCCACGAAGGCCCCTGCTTTGGCAGCACAGTGCGCCATCTTCCTACCTCTCCTGACCCCCAACCATGCCTTCCACAAGGTGTGAAAGCCAAAGTGTCCCAGCTTATCATTTAAGCCCCACTGGCTGTCATGGGGGGGACCCCAGGATCCAGAATCTTGGGACAGGGGTGGGCTGAACCCATGTTTCTGGGCTGGTTGGGTGCCTCTGGAGGCTCAGTGTGAAACGGGGACACAAGCCTTCAGTGTAGTTCTCACAAGGCTGGAGAGGAGCAGGGTAGGGCAGAGTGAGAAGACAGGGAGACCAGTGCGGGAAGGGAGGGGAAGAAGAATGAAAGAAAAAGCCATAGGAGGCTGAGCGATTCCTCCCACATCCCTGCATTCCCTTTTCCATCCTGCCTGGGTCATTTCCTTCCATGTAACTGGCTGCTCCATTCACGCTTCTGTGCAGACACTGTAGACTTCGATCTGGATTTACACACCTCTGGGGGGGGCAAGGATCTCAAGGTTTTCTGTTTGAGGCTAGATGCTCTCTTCCTGCCTGGCTTTTAACCCTGTCC
Source organism: Dolichotis patagonum (assembly GCA_004027295.1). Taxonomy (NCBI): domain Eukaryota; kingdom Metazoa; phylum Chordata; class Mammalia; order Rodentia; family Caviidae; genus Dolichotis; species Dolichotis patagonum. The sequence goes on from PVJX010003371.1 coordinate 24,033, forward strand.
ATCAGATGCACCCTGCCTGTTGTCCTTCAGGGGCCCAGGGAGGTCTCATTTTCTTTCCACTATCTTCCCAGGATGGCCTGGCTTGGCCAGAACTCTGCTCTGCTGACACCGAATGAGAGATGGATGGCAGATAAACAAGATGCCGCCGCACCTGCCTCTCAGAGCCTTGGCTGGGGAGAGGGATGTGAAGAAGCTCTGTGAGTGGCTGGAGACAGGAATAGAGGACTGGGCAGCAGCACCCTGAGTCTCAAATGAGAGGTGTCAGAGGCAACCTGCAACATCTGCTGCCTATGCCATGGTCTGTCCCCAGAGGGTTAGCCTTCTGGTATACCTGCCACAGTAAGGGTCAGAGGACAGGCCTGAGCTCTGGTCGCAAAGGTGCTTGCCAGGGGTGGTACTATAATCAAGTCAGGGGACAGTCAATGGTCACTACAAGTACACCCCTATCTGTGCACCTATGTGCCAGGAATTGTGCTGCAAGCAGCAGCAGCTAATGCTTCTCTTGCCTGTGGGGGACCCAGGGAGGCGGGACTAGGACTTCCTGGCACAGGTCAGTGGGGGCCTCTGCAAGCACACACAGCCAGAAAGTAACAGAGGTGGGGCTTCGAACCCAGGCGAGCCAACACCAGAGCCAGGAGCGCCCTCTACAGCCTCGGCCCAGACTCTGTGATGTGACGCAGGGTTATGAGGGTTTCCTATGCCACAGCTGTGTGGCTTGGGCTCTAGACTGGCACTGCCAATGGATAGCATGTGATCTTTGCACTGCTTGCTAACCATGAGTCCTTGGTCTCTTCAGCTGTAAAAAGGAGTAAAACCACATCAACCCTTCAATACCATGGAGATACAAGCTCCATGAGGGCAGAGACCATTTTATTCATTATATTCATGTCCATCAGTTCCCAGACCAATGTCCTAGTGTCTAGCAGATGTTCAATAAATACAGGCAGGACCAATGGGTGAGTGCCAGTGTCCTGGAATGTAGTAGTGCTTCATTAACGTGGCAGATGAATGAGCAAATCTCCAGTCATCTGAGACATAGCAGGTGCTCAGTAAGTGTGTGCCCAATTTGTGAGTGACCCTCCTGGGCCTACTACGCAGTAGTGTCCAATAAATATCAGTTAATGAATCGATGAATAATAGCATTTACACGCAAATGCTCTCTTTTTCTGGTTGCCTAAAGTACAAAGCATTAGTAGGTATATTTCAAAGATTCAGAAATATTGAAATTGCCACTCCTCTTAACCTGCAAGGGTCAGGAAATGAATTTTCAAGCCGATGATCCTGGATTCCCATCCTGGCTCTTTCCCCTCCAAGCCAGACAGCATTTAGAGCCTGATCTTTCTCAGCTGTGAGAGTGGGAACACTCATGACACAACTCACCGGGTTTTGTGAGGAATTAAAGATGACACGTCTTGCCTGCAACCTCGGTATCATACATCCTGGATCTTTTTCCTTCGTGTACCCACTGTACTTCCAGTAGGGCGAAGCATACTATGCAGTGATAGCAAACTTTTAGAAACCAAGTGCCCGAACTGCAACCCGACCCACTTACTGACAGCAAAATGCCGACATCACAATTAAACCTGGATACTGAGGTTTTAGTTTAGAAAAATCAAACAACAGCTTCTGTCTTAAAAGAAAAATACAATAATATGCATGCCATAGGTTTGCCACCACAGCTCTAGGAAACCCTGAGCACACAGCTGATACCTTACGTCTGCAGGTTCAGCCTCCGTAGATTCAATCGTTCAAAAACACTAAAATAAATTCCATCAGTTCTGAACATGCACAGACGTTTCTCCTTATCATTATTCCCTAAATGATACAGCACAACTACTGATTTCCACAGTGTTTACTTGGAGTAGATATTGTAAATCATCTAAGATGATCTAGAGTACACTGGAGGGTTGTGTAGGTGATATGCAAATACTGTGCCACTGCACATCAGGGACTGAACACCTGTAGACCTCGGCGTCCATCTAAGGGGGCTCTGGAGCCCGTCCCCTGTGGATACCAAGGGATGGCTGCACTACTTACTCATCTCAGAGCACTGCTAGTAATAACTTAATGTACTTTAAACTCTTAACACTCGTTGGATTGCTTTTCTTGAAAGACCCCTTCTACTAGGGCTTGAGAAGAACCAAGAGTGAGAGCAGATGTTGGAGAATGAGCCTACTCTTGTCTGGGCCCCACGGCAAAGGAAAGCAGAGGCTGAAGTGGACAGGGCACTCCTGCAGTCCAGCAGCTGAGGTGACAGCACCCCTGTCTGGAACACATCCTCCCCCTGCCAGGGTATCGCGGCTCCATCACTTTTATCTTCAGTGCCAAGCCCAGTAGCAGATGTGTCATGAATACTGTTTGAAGGATGACGAGAGTACTGATAAGTACTTTTTGTTTTTTTAACTGGGAATCAAACCCAGGGACACTCAACCACTGATCTATATTCCCAGCCCTTTGTATTTCAAGATAAAATCTTGCTAAGTCATGTAGGCTGGGCTCAGACTTGCAGACCTCCTGCCTCAGCTTCCCAGTGTGCTAGGGTTACAGATGGGCACACCACAAGTGCACGCATGTGTTTTTTATATGTCTCCTCTTTGACATCAGAATCATCACCCCATGTTGCACGTGAAGAAACTGAAACTTGAAGGTGAGAGATCACTTGTCCAAGGTCTTACTGCTGAGTGGCAGAACCTGGATCTGGACTCTAGTTGGCCAAATGTAAAGTTTGTTTTTTTTCTTTGAGTTGTATCACAAGCCCGACAGGCAGAATGCCGGGTAGAAACCACAACCAGCTGAATTCAGATCTATATTTATGTATTTTTCACAATTCACTGAGATACAAAGAACAAAAAACTTAATCCAAGTTAAAAAAAAATGCTGAATTCACTGGCATTAGACATAATCACATAGAAAAAAAAATATACATATATATATTCCCCCCTGTTCAAATCTGAGTTTGGCCAGAGTCTGGGCAAGTTGTAGCTACAGGAAGCTCAACTCAGATTTTATGACACCATGAATCATCCCCAAAGGCATGCTGTCACCCCCATTCTTCACCCGAACCCTGAAATTACAGAGGAAATTAAAAATGTATCAGTGTTCTTTAATACTGGCAAGGCTTGGGATGGGAAAGCAGATGCCTTTTAAGATGGCCTGAAGACACAGTAAGTGAACCCTAAATAACGAATGATATCTGTAATAAAGGTTGGCCTGCTGCCCAGGACGCTGCATGATGCGGGGAATGCAAGGCGTTTATCAAGGCCTGGTCAGTGCAGGTGGATTCCAGGTAGTGATAGCTCCCGTGCACAGTGTCTCAGGGGCTGCAGACATCTGTCAATTCTACTTTCACAACAGTCTTCAGAGGCACATCCTATTGACACAAAGAGGCTTAGAAGGGTCGAGTCATTTGTCACATGATACATGGGTTAACTCCAAGGACCCCGACTCCAGATCCATGCCTCCTCATCCTTCGGCTACTCTGCCTCTTTCTGCCCCACTTCACAGATGAGGAAGCTGTGAAGTAAATGCGCTTGCTGAAGAAGCGGCAGAGCTGAGCTGGAAGACAGAACCTCCTCTGCCTGACTGTCTGCAATGCCAGACTGAGTTCAGAGAGGTGGAAGAGGTGCTGCCTCAGCCTCTTGGAGCGCACACTATAGGCGTGGAGCCTGGGCCAATCCACGAAGTAGAGTCCTCAGCGCAAGAAGTTCCACACAAACAATGAACCGTGCTTTATGAATGCAATAAGAGGTTGGCGTGAGAGCAGCCGGCAATAGGTTCCAGAGCTGGGGTGCACAGCCTTTCAGAAGGATGTGGGGATGGATCAGACTTTGCGAGAGGGAACGATCTGGGCGGTGGAGATGGGTTCAGAAAGGCACTGCAAGCAGGAAAGGAAGAGTCCTCCTAGCGATTATTAACTTCTTCCACCTACAAAGTGCTCAACAAGCAAGAGCAGGTATCTAAATTTCACAGGCAAGAAAACAGGCTCAGAAAGACAATAATACCAGTCTCTGGGAGGCTGAGGCAGAAAGATTGCAAATTGGAACTCACCTTGGGTATTTCATGACTTCATGAGAACTAGTTTCAAAAAACTTTTTTTCAAAGGGCTGGCCACGTTGTTCAGTGAGGGGGCCCTGGGTTTAATTGCTACTACTGAAAAAGAAGGAAACTTCCCAGCAAGGGGGTGCTGTACAGGTGAGGGGACAACCCAGGAAGCAGACTCAATGACAGGTCAAAGAGGTAATGACATCAGTGACTATTGTCCCTACATTTGGTCACTCCTGGCCTAAAGGTGTGGACACTAAGTCAGGAAGGAGACGCTGCAACTACATTCTTTATAGGACCGTGATTCTTAGGAGACAAAACAATTCTAAGCCTTGTGTCCTGTTCTCTGTGCTACTTGAAAAAGCACCTAGTCAGCAGACACCCACCCGTACACCTTCTGCAGGTCAGCAGAACTGGCCTTAGCCTTGGCCTTGAGCGCACATGCCAGCTGCCCAGCAGGTACTAGGAGCAGTGGTTTGTCACAGTTCCTGGAGACGAGGGTAGGCAAGGGAAACTAGGACAGAGAGGGGTTAATACGACCAGAGGAGACATTAGTCCTGGTGTTCTATAGCAGAGCAAGCAGGGAAACTACAGTCTACAACAGCTTAAGATATATTTCAAAATAACTAGAAGAGTCTGAAGGGCCCCAACTCATAGAAATGATCAATGTTGGAAGAGACAGAAAGGCTAATTACCCTGATTTGAGCACTACACACTGTATACTTATATTGAATTATTGCACTGTATCCCAAAAATATGGACACATATTATGCACCAATTAAAAGAAAAGAATCACCCCTGAAGCTCTACCAAAAAAAATCAATTTAAATGGGATGTGGGAGAGAGGGGCGATCATGTTTAAGAGAGAATAACAATAAATGCAAGATGCTCATGATAAGGACAAGAATGGGCTAGGGAGAGAAGTATTCGGGAGCTCTGTACTTTCTGTAAACCTGAAAGTGCTCTAAAATAAAGCCAGTTTTTGTTTGTTTGTTTGTTTTTAAGTGAGAGAGTAAAGACAACCAGACAAAATTAGTACCCTTAATAGGATCCCTTTTCTTATAACTATTCATTGATAAGAGACAATTTTAGGACAGCTGGGGTAATGTGAGTGTTGGGATCTTAGAGGATGAGATGGATTTATTAACTTTGATAGGTAAGGTAATTGTGTACTTCTAAGGAAAAGCCCTTCTTAGGAGACTGATGTGAACCTATTTAAGTGGAACTGTCATAATGTTCTCAATTTATTTTCACGTTGGCAAAAAGGAAGGAAGGAAGGAAGAAAATGAGAATGTGTTAAGATCTCCTTAGAAGTAAAGGAGCAAAGACAGAAATGAAGTCAGTAAGGAAAATGCTGACAACTATCAACATACTGTAGAGGCTGGTCCAGATACCTTTGTTGTTGTTTTTATAAATGAGAGAGTGGAGAAGGGAGGGAGGAACAGGTTAGAGGGGAATAAAGTGACACTTTGTAGTTGATTCTAAGGAACCATAGCCCCATATGTTCAAAACAAAACAAAGCACATTTTTACCGGTCCCTCAGTGTTCAGCCCAGCTATAGCCTCCTCAAAAAAATCCTTCATCTGCCTCCAGAGCCAGGGTGGGACCCCCTCTAGTTGCTGCAGCGTGCCCCTGTCCCCTCCAGTGCTTCCTCATCACTCTGTTAGAACTGTGTGTTTATTTGTCTCCCAACAGGAACGTTCACTTCTGAACTAGACTGTCTCTCTCCTCTACCAATCCCCAGCATCAAGAAGAGTGCCTCAAGGAAAATTCCAGAATGGGAAACTCAGAAAAACCGAGAGGTAGGAATACGTAACGAATAGACAAAAGGCTCTTTCTGCTTCATCTGCACTGGGTCATTCACAGCCCAGAGCCCTGCTTACCAACTGGTCAAAGCAGCTGCTTGGGGCCTAAAATCAACAGCTTCAGAATCAACTCCCAGTGCATGGTCGACAACAAATTCTCCATGTTTCTAAAACCAAGCCAAGAGCCTGGTTTCATTTCTGCAGAACACCATCACCTTTTAGAGTATCAGACAAGAGGGAACTGGGTCCTTATTTAGACTAATGCCCTCCTTCTACCCTAAAAAGAGAGAGATGCGAGAACTCTCTCATGACACGAGATAGTCAAAGTACGAGCTCTACAATTTGAGTCATACCTTCTAATTCATTTTCCACAGTTTTCAAAAGGATATAATTCTGAATACACAGAAAAATTAAAATATCTACTTTGATTGTAGATTCAGCTTGTATTGAACATATTTGAAGTAAAATTTCAGCATATGACTTTATTACCCATGCACAGACATTGCCTGAACTGAGTATGGGAAAATAGCAGTAGCCACAAATCTCCAATTTACTCATAAAATTGCCCAGTTCCTCAAGGAGACACAGTTATAAAAGGATGGGGATTTTTCTCTACCCTTCCTTTCTTCCTTCCTTCCATGAGTATAGAATCATCTGAGTGCCATGATGCCAAACGCTGTAGACACAGTGGTGTTGAGGAGAAAGGGAAGTAGATTTACCAAGTTTTGACTGGATGGAAATACAAGTTGAACCTCATGCCTGTACTCATGGGAAAAAGAAAAGGAAGTAAAAGTCCATCTCAGCATTCAGCTTCCAGATATGACACAAGAACCTCTTAGGAAAAAAAACACAAAAGTCAAAATCAAGCAGAAAAGTATTAGGGAGTCACCAAACCACTGTGGACTGAAATCAGATTCTAAAAAGGGGTGATATGCTGAAGATGCGCACAGCAGTGTGGCACCTTTCCTAGGAGTCATTCTTGCTTTTAAAGACATACAGGACTTATACTTACAGACATCAAGACCTGCTCCATAAAGTGACATTAAGAAAGGCAATGCTATATTAGCTCAAGGGTTGACAGAAAAATGGAATAGGACTTACTATAACAGATCTATAAGATCACCTGATTTATGGAAAAATGACACTGTTGTGCAAGGTGGAAAATATTTTTCTCTAAAATATATGTACTGGGCCGACTGGCTACCCATGTAGAAAATAATGACTCTTAACCCCTACCTCACACCATAAATAAATAACAATTTCCACTGCATTGTATACTTAAATATAAAGATATAAATAGTATCTACAAAAACATAAAGGAATAGTTCCATGATTTGAAAGTGGAAAAATAATTCTTTAATAGGCTATATAAAGCATCAACTATAATAAAAATTATAAATTTAGGTATGATAAAAGTACTGTTTATCAAAATAAATCATTCAGGGAGTGAAAAAGTGAAACCACGGAATGAGAGTAGAACCACATATTCCATAAAGGACTTGTATCTGGAATACCTGAAGAATTCCTTCAAGTCAATGAAAAGGAGATAAATCAAAGAGAAAAAAATTTAAGGGCAAATAACTTCATCAGACATGTTTCCAAAAATATCCAAATGGTGATATAAGCACAGGAAACAGATTATTTATGAGGAAAATGCAAATTAAAAACCAAGTTTTGATGCTACTAGTATCTACTAGGATAGCTGAAAAAATTTTTTTTTCCAACACTGGGAATTAAACCCAGGGCCTCTGCACCGAGCTGTATCTTCAACCGTTATGTTTTATTTTGAGGTATGTCTTGCCCACATTGCCAAGGCTGAATTTAAGCTTGGGATAGTCAACCCATGCCTGGGGGAGGGTGCAAAAGTGGCCCAAGTTGAGAACTATGTCATGGACTATATATAGTACAAGGAAAACTAGCGAATTTCTGCTGTGTGTAACAATGTAGAAGGATCTCACACCTAAAATTCTGAAAGAAGCCAGCCAGACATAAAAAGATCACGTATGAGAAGTGTCCATGTATGCATTCAAACACTGGCATCTCTCATTTAGGGCATTAGAAGTCAGGATGGTGGTCATCTTTGGGCCTATGACTTGCATGGGCCCAAGAAAGTTTTGGAGGCACTGGTCATGCAATAGTCTTGATTTCAGCGGTAGTCACATAGCCATGGTCAGCTTTTGAAATTTTCACCATAGCCCAACTTCCTGTATTTATATTTTAATACGCTTATTTAATAAACTTCAGGTCAACTAAAGAACCACAGATTCTAACAGAACATTCTGGACCAAGAGTGATCTATTCTAATGACTTAATACAAGCGTGCAGCTCATGTAGGTGAGCCTGGGATGCTGTGAAAGGTGCACAGCGTTCTAGACAGGCCACAGACCTCCTTTCCGGAAAGGATGTAGGTCCTAGGGATGAATCCTGTGTCCTCAGCCAGACCACACCTGCTCTGGCTGTGGTCTGTGTGCCATGTGTTATACAGAACATTTCTGCAGTTTCAGTTTCAGTATCTTTACTACTAATCTCCCTAATATCAATAAACCCTTCTATACCAGGAGGATGTAAAACTATTCATGAGAGGCCCGTTCATTAAGTATATTCAAGATGGATTAAAATTATCATGAGCTTTGGTCCCAAGAAGGTGGAAACCAGTAAATAAATGTACTATTGAAATAAGATTAGTGAGGATGCTTAACCTATTCTGAGAACAAGCCATTTTTTAACACTAAGTACCATCCATTCACATATCCATAATTAATGAGTTAATTACATTTTCATTTAAGCAGTCCTCACGTGATCTGTCCTTGGCTTTGTGTCTGTAGTAGAGTAATTGTATTTCCTTGAAAGTAATACAACTTTATTTTAAAGTAATACCCTGTAATTTAGACCTTTTTTTTACTAATTCAAGTCAGCCTTAAACCAAATAAAAACAAATGGTGGATGGTGTTGATACCTGAATTCTATTCTTTTAAACTAGGAATCCCAAGCCAAGAGTATGGACTGTAAGTATCTGTGGAAAGCAAATTTTACCCCCCAAAAAGAGAAAAAGATGTAATGCCATCTTTTAGCCTGATGAAAAACAGTTGTGTTAAATTGGCACCAAAGCAAATGATACATACAACAGTAATTAGTTAAGATTACACAGTAATTAAAATCACGATGATTATGTGAGTGAGAATATTTTATACAATAATCTCCAAGCTCACATTGCCATGTGACACAAGTCCAAGAGGAACAGGAGATAGTGGGACGGGCAATAAACTAAAATCACAGCACTACCAACCAAATGGTGATAGGCCGGCCCCTGACATTTAGATATTCTAAAAGTCTCTGGCCAGGATACACACTTGGAATTTCCAAAGCTACCAGATTTTGGGAGTCTCTCAGTCTCTCTCTCCTCTCTCTCTGTGCCTCTCTCTGTCTCTCACTGTCTGCTTCTCTCCCTCTCTTTCCCTGTCTCCCTCTGTCCCTCCCTGTCTTGATAACCTTATCGATCCCTATGCTTCACAGTTATATCTATTCCACATGATCCTCCAGCTCCATGCTGGGCACCTACTGGCCTCTGGAGAGAACTCCTCCCCAGTGTTCCCGTAGTTTATCAGGACTTAGCCCCACTTCCGGACTCAGGTGAAAACACTGATTTAGCCCTCAGCTGAGAAGGGCGTGCATTCCCTTTCCCCCTTCTGACTTGTTCAAAAACCTGTGACTCTTTCAGGCCTGGGACTTTTGCAGAACTGTTGAAAAGAGAGAAATCTTTTCACTACTAGTCTCAGAATGCAGAAGCCTGAGGTGAGAGTTGTTGGTGGCCATGTCTCTGCCACAGGACACTCAACAAGGAAGAAAGCAGAGTAGTGAGGTTGGTAAGAATTTCCAATCTCCTGGATGCAGCAATGCCTGAGGCTCTAAAGCCCCCTTAGATTTCCCAGAGGCAGGAGACAGTATGTTTTCATTCTTGCTCAAGTCAGGCACTGGTTTTCATGTCACCTATGCCCAAAAGAAATCCAACATTGGGGCTGGGGATTTAGCTCAGTGGCTTAAGCGCCTGCCTGGCAAGCGTGAGGTCGTGAGTTCAATCCCCGGTACCAAAAAAAAAAAAAAAAAAAAAAAGAAATGCAACATTACATACAGAAGTCCTAGCTCCCTGGGGCTCCAGCACAGAGTTTATGTCTTTAATTTTATTTTTATTAGTACAGGTGTGCAGTACACAATGATTACATTCAACATTGGTATGTGTACATGACACTTCTTAATTGCTTTTGCATCCCCCTCCCCCCTCTCCAAACTTATTTACAAGTTCCACTGGACTAGGTCCAACATATTTAAAACTGAGCTCAACAAATCACCACTTCCATTGCCAAGACGTTTCCTGTGGAGTTCGTGATTTCCGCTGCAGGTCTAGCCCACTTTCCTAACCCCTGGCACACGAAGAAACCAGCTCTGGTTCTGCCTGTTCTTGCCAGCAGACAGCCTTCTAGCACAGCATGCCCTGGCCTGGCCTGGGATGAAGGCGGGTGGGTGGAAGGCAGTTTCTGCTTATTAAGTTCCAGCCTGGTGCCAGGATTTCCAATGGGCACTCTCTAGTCATTCATTCTTCAGCCCTTCAGAAGAGACCTCGTAAAGCTTATTTTTTGAAGAAACGGTCGCTAAGATCCAGGTCGTAACTTGCTGATGATCAGGGAGCTTGTAAATGACAGTCTGTATTAAAACCAGGTTTTTCAGACTGCAAAGCCTGCTGCTTTCCTTAACTCCTTTGAGGTTTATCTTCATGGTCCCTTGTCGGCCTGTTTTCCTCTCCAGGGTGCCTAGCTCCCTCCATCCTGGGTCTGCACTCTGGGGACCTGAGCTCCAGACCTTCAGTCTCCCCATTATATGCCATTAGTTCTCTTCTGTTATGGGGGGCAGCTAAACTGGGTGGCAAATTCACACTTGGCTCTTGATATCAATATCATGCTTTTAATTGGCCTGATGAAAAGCCATCTACCTTCCACCCACCTGTCATTTATGAGCCAATGAATATTATCAAGTACGTACTATGTGCGAGGTATTCACAAACGATGAGGTTCCAGAAGGACAAGATGACATTTGTGTCCACAAGGGTCCTCATTTGAAGGAAGGGCAGAGACATCTAATCTATGCTTGTGAGACTTCTGTAGAGAGGTACCTGGCCCTCTGGGGAGTTGTAGGGTGGAGCTCCCCAGGTAGGTGATGCCCAAATTGAGTCCTGAGGCTGAGAAAAGGGAGAAATATGCTGAAGGTGATCAGATTGGCACCAATATGGTGGACAAAGGACCAGAGATAGCAGAACATATGAGGATGATTGGATACCACTGCAAACTTAAGTTAAAAAGAGGTGAAAATGAGACGAGCAAGGTGGGCAAGGCTCACATCACCACAGGCACTGGATGCCAGGTTTCAGCATTTGCATCCCATCCTATAGTGCAGAGGTCAGCAAAGATTATCGACAGATGGCCACATAGCTAACATGTTCAGCTTTGTGAACTCTATGGCCTCTGACTAATCAACTCTGACACTATAGAGTAAAGGCAGCCATGGACATTGGGTAAGACACAAATAGGAGGGCTATGGTCTAATTTATTTACAAAAGCAAATTGGGAAGCAAGATTAAGCCTATGTCAAGGGTTTGTTGACCCCTGCCATAGGCAATGAGAAGCCACCAAAAACAGACTCTTTGTTTCTGAGGAATTTCTGAGGAATCAAACAGGCTGGAGTGCAGAGGATGGACCAGAGGAGGGAGGGCAGCACCGGAGAAATAATGGTTGTCTTAACTTGCAGGAGATGGCAGTGGGGATGGAGGGAAGTAGAAAAGTCAAGTATTTGGAAGGGAGCAGAGCTGTCAAGATAGACATGAGCTGAACATGGGGAAGACAGAGAAAGAGGACTGAGATGACTCCAGGTTTCCAGTTTGGGTGGCTTTATGGAAGACAGAATCTCCCAAGGACAGAGATGACCCAGCAGGGAGGGATGAGCCTTCTCTGAAGGCTCGGGCTACATCAGAGTATCCACAATTAGATAACAGATTCAGTTTGCTGCCTGGGAGAATTAAGAGTGAGTGGTCATCTGCTTATCTCTGAGGAGTGAAAAGCCCTAGAGAATTGCCCACTGTGAGGTAGGGAAAGAAGTAGCCAGGTGAGTAAGGGTGGCATTGGTGGTCAGGTGGGAAGGAGAGGCCAGGAGTTTGAGGAGTGCCACGGTGGAGAAGTGTAGACCCAGTGCAAACAGCTCAAAGACTGTTGCACAGTTGCCAGCTCTGGGGAGATGTATGAAAAGATGAGACTCAGAAAGCTGCTGACATAGTGAGAAGAGTTTCAACCAAGTGGCAGTGGCAGGTGGTGGGCTGTGGTACACTGAGGCATAAATGTGGAGAGAGGAAGTGAAGATGGTGTGCTCAGGCCTTCCTTTTGAGAAGCCTGAGTGTGAAGAGAAGGAGTAAGGACTCCACAGGACTGTAGAGTGGCAGGCGACAGTGTAGTCAGGATGGAGACAATATAGTCTGCACGTCCTGTGGAGAAAGAACCGAAATGCAGAAGACGAGGATGCAGGAGTGAGCAGGGGCATGAGCTGAGCGAGTGTTAACAGTCCAGCACAATGAGGGTGGCCGCTGACCCGGGAAGAAATGAGGCAGGAGCATCTCGTGCCACTGAGGTAAGCGATGCCTGTCAGCACCCAGGTGATGGGCACTGCTGGGTGTGCAGTGCAGTCTGGAAGGAGCTAGGGCTGAGACCTGGCTCGGAAAGCCTGCCGTGCTGCAGCAACCTGAAGGAAGTGGCGGGGGGGGAAAGCTAGGCTTTCAAAGGACTGCAGCAGGGTGACAGCACATGAAGGCAGGAAGGAGATGCTGGGCACATGGCAGGCCGAGGGCCACACACCGCCCTGGGGCAGCCCTGTCTCTACTTGCAGCCTGATGTCAAGAAAGCCACTTGTGCCTAGCATAGCTGCCTCACCAAATCCATAAAACCCATCTTGGGGGCCACAGAGGTAATTTAGTGTCTCATCTCCCGAAGCACTTGCATTTATCAGCAGCAGCTGCATGATTTCTGGGCTGTAAATCACACAGCCTCAGGTATATTTCTCTCCAGTTGACATCCTCTTATAAATAATGTGGGAAATGCTTTTATGCTGCTGGTGGAAGACTGCTTTCTTCTTCTCTTCTGTTTTTAGAATGACCTTCTCTTTTAGTCAACTTGGAATTGGCCAGGGGACTCATTTACTGGGCCCTACCATGTGCCAGGTGGGATGATGGAACAGGTATCCAGAAGCCCAGGTCTTGGCAGTTCCCAGCAGAGAGGACCTGTGATTTGCTGACATCTACTCGAATTTAAAATGCAAACGACTCTGACCTGGAGATTCATTCACCCAGGTATATAAGCATATGTGCTCTTTGAGGCCTAACAGGCTAACAACAACTGTCTGGAAAACACATAGAAGTGAAATATAAAGATGTAGTTAAAATATGACATAATTTTAAGAGTTTTTTCAAGGATTTAAAAGAGACAGACAGACATGCCTCCAGGTAAGGAAGGATCTCCAAGATATAATGTGGAGGTAAAGAAACACACTGTAAGAATTTATGAATAGCATAAAGAATTAAGTATCATATTTAAAGTCCCACAAATCACTATTTACTAGAAGTGCATATCTATAACTACACAGAGAGGGATATGGAAGGGTGTACACCAAACAGCAGGCAGTCAATCCTTTTGGAAAGGGAGCTGAGACTGAGGTTATGGCCAAAGGGATTTTAGCCTCCTATTATATTTTAAGTTCTTTTTAGTTTTTCATAATACTAATGAGTGTATTAAGGAGAAATGCATGAAACTAATCATGTTTAAACTTCATGACATCTTATGAAAAGACAAATTATTTTGTTTACATGAACAGAGAAATTATTTCCTTTGTCTTAAAATATAGATTTCAAATGATCACTTCTTTACTTCTGCCCAACATATTTTTTTTGAAAAAAAGGTAGTTTCTATATTCATCTTTCTTGGCAATCTAATGCTGTTCACATCATAATAATGATGATATTAATGCCATGTTATCATTGGAATTTTTCTCCTGCTGGGGACTTCATTTTAAAGCTCTTTGTTCAGATATTTTAAATCTACCCACAAATATTTCTCTGAAACTTGTTATGAAAGATTTGAATTCTAGTTCTCTGGGAGAAAAAATAAGAGTTGAAAATTCTCTACAGTTACATGGGAACACTGAAATGAAACTAATTTAATGGCACACATTCATGAGTGCAGCATGATAATTCAATACAAGTACTGTTGGTGGGAATGTAAACTAGTACATCCACTATGGAAATATGTATGGAGATTCCTCAAAAAACTAAAGCTAAAACCAAAAATCTGAAGCTAGCAATCCCATTTGACCCAGCTATTCATCTTCTAAGTATTTTCCTGAGTTAAAGACATCATATTATAGTGATACATGTATACCCATGTTTACAGCAGCACAATTCATAATGCTAAATCTTGGAAGCAACCTATTAAGTCCATCTACTGATAAGTAGATAAAGAAAATACAGTATTTATACACAATGAAATCCTACTCTGCTCTAAAGAGTAAATTTGAGTCATTCTTAGGAAAATGGAAGCACCTTGAGACCATAGTGTTAAGTGAAATACATCAGGCATGGAAGTTTAAATATCAATTATTTCTCTTATATAAGAAATCCAAAGTATACATAAGTTAAAGAGCCAAATAAAAGAGAGACAGTAGAAGGCAAGTAGATAAATCTTTTGCAAATGGGAAGATCAAGAGATAGAGAATAAAGAGAAGTAAGAGAAAATTAAGATGTGATCTGTACATGTACCAATCACTCATGCTGAATGTAGACATTATAAACTACAGATATGTACTAACAAAAATAAAAATTTCAGCACACCCATACAATGGGTAGGGATGAAATCAAGGGGCATCAACATTTCCGTCTTTCAAGACATTTGTGTTCTCCTTAGTTTAAATTCTTATAGAGGGAAGTACTCACAGATGATCTGCGAGTTGGAGCCAGGGTGGGGATGTGGCTCAGTGGTACAGCACGTGCATAGCACGTGCCAGGCCCTGGGTCCAGTTTCTTCCCCACATCTCACTAGAGAAGCAAACATAAATTACAAGTAACAGTAACTGAACCTAGGCCAGTTCTTATGATCCATTGGAGTGAGCTGTTTGCCTCTGGAGACCTCAGTTTTCCCATCTGTTTAATAAGCATGCTGCAAAACAATGCCAATGTTTCTTTCCAACTCAGAATGTCCAGAATCTGCCAATAATAAATGAGGCATCATTGAAAGATACTGCGAATATTTCAATTAAAAGAAAACTTATTACAGTGAAAGACACATAGCCAGGAACAGTGGAATAAGTGTATTCAAAGCGAGGGGCAATGTTTTAATTCTTTAAGGGGGATGCGTGTCACGGGGTCTTTTACTGTAATACATCTTTAAATTTAAACATCCACCATATTTCATGATTGCTCCTCACTGCCCAAATGTTTACAGCAATCTCTGTCACATGAAATCACCATAGTGAGTGTTTATCCACCTTAGTCCCCGGATCTGGCATCGTGCCACTTCTGGCTCTTCCTCAAAGTCGAAATGACCTTGAAAGTAAAACGCTTTCAATCGATTCAGGCCGTCAAGGCAGCCAGGACAGTGCCAAGGCAGACGCTCAGGAGAAAGGGCCCTGGCACCGCCTCAGGGTGCAGTGAGAAAGACGGGTGAGTGCGTTCGCGGTAGGGAGGTTCTGAGGCGGAGCCACAGCAGCATGCCTTGTATGGCAATACATTTTTAAAAGCATTTTAAAAATAGTCACCGTATTTTTGGATTGCATCTTGTGTATTCAAAGGAAGAGATCTGAAAGTTTTAGGGCTTTAGTCCATGAGCTCTGGCACTCTGTAGTAATCTCTCTTGGCTGAATGGTGAATGCTGAATAACAGTCTTAAGTAGGATTAATTATAGGCCAGATTTACCAGCAAACTGCTGGCCGGATAAGTGATCCACTAAAACCTAGGTTCCATTTTTTTACTCTTCCTCTTACCTGCTGTGTGATATTGAGTGAATTGTTGACCCTCTCTGAGCCACAGCCCATACTGAGCTGTAGCCAAATATAGTTAGTGTCTCTGTTTCAGGTTTGGTGCTATGGTCAGTTATTCACTCAACAAACAGTACTGAGTATCTACTGTGAGCCAGCGTGGGGACTGTGGGCATGAAGATAGACAAGGAGTCCCTTCTTACAAATGTAAAAATAATCTGCTTTGCCTCCCGCCTCTGCGCTGTTCTTGGTGCAGGTAGCTACACTCTGAACTGCATGTGAACACACCCAGGATTTGGCAGGGAAACAGGAGAAGGGGAAAGGGACCAGAAGAGGTCTCCTGGGACTGTGGGGAGCCAGCCTGCTGAAGGGCAGCTGCAAGCGCTGGGGTACCAGCAATACATGGGTCCCCTGCTCACCCGCTCTGAAGCTCAGATTTTACCACAACACATGAGTAATGGCGCCTGCCTCTGGGCTCCTCTGAGCATCACAAAGGTACTGATGCTTATAAAGCGACTCTCGTCCTTGAGTTCTGTCCTGGTTGCAGGCTCTGGGTGAGAAACGGCTTTTGTACCATCATGTCTTCCTCGCAACCACCCGTGTACTACCAAGAACACACGACCAGAGAGTTAAGCAACCCATCCTACCCCTCACAGCTGCAGGTGAGTAATGGAGGGTCGGAGTCCAGATGCCCTGAGTCTAGACCGTGAGCCGAAACCACCGCATCCAGCAGCACCCACGCAAACAGGTGCCAAACACTGGGTCTGTAACCCATGGGCTACGGATGCTTTCCCTGCACCTCATAATTTAATCACGGATCTCGGATACCCCGTGCCTGAGGGTTCGCCCTCTGCTCTGGTGCCCTCTGGCTCTGTTCTGCTTCCTCACCCACGGGCACGCAGGGAAAGAAAGCGGAGAAGGCGAGACTTCCTTTTCACGGAGGACACGCAACTCCTCCTCCACAGACCTTTGCTTTTCATTAAGAGCAGCAATCACATGATCTCGCTTTAATTAACTCCCCAGATAAACCACATTCCTTCAGCCTCCCTTTGATATTTTCCACATCGAATCTTTCAGCCTAAGATTATCTGCAGTCATGTGCCAGACTTCTGCCATTTGCCGCCTCTCCCCATAGGTTAGCTGAACTCCGCCCCTTCCTATCACGGAGACAGCCCTGTTTCAGTCAGGGTCATCTGGATTGGCTCAGTCCTTTGTGATTTCTCTTTTTAGCTTATCACTTTGGTCCTTCTGTTATCACAGAAGCAGTGTGCATTTCATCTCAGTTACGCATCTGCTTAATCCATAATTTCTGATTTATGGCTATTAAGTCCTAATTACAAGAGGGTTGCCCTTGAAAGGGAAAACCAAGTCAGCTGGGGAGAAATGGAACTGGAAAGGAAAAAGTAAAGGGAATTTAATTCATGCAGCTAAGAATGAGGCCCAAGAGTCATTCGCTGAGGAAACATATGTGGGCAGTCCTATAGTTCTGTGCATGTCCCGTTTTGGCTGTGATGGAATTAATCTCCAACTGTGGTAGGGAAATTGTAAAGTCCTGATGTCCAGACAAAGCTAAAAATCTTAGAGTGAGAATTCAACCAGCTCAACCTAATTTTTCTCTCCTTCCCGCCCTCCTTTCCTTCCCTCCTTTTCTTCCCTTCTTTCTGTTTTAGACAGTGTCTCACTAGGTTTCCAAAGTTTGCCTTGAATTCCTCGGCTCAGGTGACCCTCTCGACTCAGCTTACCAAAGACCTGGTACTCCAGGTACAGGTCATCATACTTGGCTTCAGCCCAACTTTATGACTCCCTACTTAAAAACCACAATCAAAAACAGAACAGAACAAAACCCTTATGTGACTATGTTTATAAAGGGAAATTTAAACCTGCAACTATCCATAAGTGGAAAACTAGTATGATTTCCCCTAGATTTTATAGTTTCCCTAGAAGGAAACTATAAAACTGCTACTTTTAAAAGTTCATACGGTACTATTTAAAACCACCAGAGCCCCACGCTTTGCAGAGGACAGCTTGGATCCTCATCGTCTCGCCCTGCAAGGTCTCAGACTGTGGAGCTGCTATCCACCCAGAGGCAGGAGGGTGGTGCTCTCTTACCTGGAGCTGCGGATGCAGCTGCTGGTAGCCGACTGTCGAGAGGGTGTCCTCACGCTGTCTGTAGCCAGGGACAGAGTACAGCTCAACCAAGACTGCAGACTGCCCTCAGGCTGAGAGCTGATGACAGAGACATCATCCCTGGAATCAGAATGCAAGATACCACTGTCACAGTGACAACCGCGGTGATGGCAATTACTAGACATTCCACAGTGTAAGTCAGGCGCTGTCCTAAGTGTCGTGAGTAGGTAACCTCACTCAGCATTCCTGCAAGGGAGTCCGCGCTGCTCCCGTTACATCTTAGGAAGTACTAGCATTTGTAGAGGCCAACCTGGGTCTTGGCCAGTGTCATCCAGCTAGTCAAAGATAAAGTCAGGAGGCAAACCCTGTCTTTTGATTCTCCTGGCCACGCTTTTAGCCACTGCGCTCCTCCTTTGAGACATACACACTCCAGTAAGATGTCGAAGGCCTTGTTCTAGGTATCAAACTTGGCACTGAATTTAATATCAAATGATATGTTCAAGGAATATGTCGAGTGTGAGGCCTTAACTCCTTCCTTACCTCATTTGAAATGTGTCTGCAAACAGAGTTTATATTTAGAGTCTCTGATTCTGAAAACAGCACAGGGAGAGATCCACATGGGTATTCAATCATTATTTTCTGTTTGATAAACTCAATAAGACATGTATATGGAGTGGCGGTGTGTGTGTGCGTGTGTGCGTGTGTGTTGTGTGTACATGCATGCATGCACGTGCACTCTGTGCCTGTAGGGCAGAAGCTTATCTTCTCTCTCTTTGCTTCCTGTCTTCCTTTGTAAAATGGGGACAATAATAGGGTCCTGCGTTCTGAGTTGGGAATAGTGAGTGAGATCACCCGTGTAAACTTCTCAACGTGGTTCCTGGCAAACAGACAGTGCTAATTAAATAGTAGCAACCATTACCACTACTCTCTCTCTCTCTCTCTCTCTCTCTCTCTCTCTCTCTCAGTAGAACCACTGTTGCACTGTTCATAGGCCGCTCTGTGCCAGTCACCATGGAAGGGGGGCTACACACACAAGAACTTAACACTGACCTTGCCCTCGAGACACCATCCTAACAGACCAAATAAATACATATCTGTATAAATAGCCATGAAATATGAGAAAACTGTACTAGTGTGGAAAAGGACTGAGGGCCAATTCTAAGGACAGTAAGTGGGGAATCTTGCTGTATTTCCTGGTTCCAAGCCTTCTATGGAGGCTCCAAGCCTTCCACGGAGATCGAGCTTTTCAGTTGTTCATCTTGGCCACACAGGATCTGGAAACGGAAATCCCAGGAGGAAAGTACGTAGACATGTCTGAATGGAGGGCTTGAAAGGTATAGATACACAGTGTCAGGGGACAGACACCATGTAAAGCAGGAATCACAAGTGGAGAAGGAAAGTAGGGTCGAACTGTACAGTTCACAAACATCCATCCAAGAAAGAGTATTCTGGGACAATAGGGGAACTACCGAGGTGTCTGAGGACAGGGGAAGAGAAGACATGAGGTTCTCTCTAAATTGGAAGGGGACTATTATGTCCCCCATGCAGTGTTACAACTGTGAAGTCAGGGCTCTCACAGGCATTGCTAATAATTCTTGCAGTGAGTGTGAATGTTTCCTCTGCAGACAGCATGCAGCCAGGGGTTCACCTTTGATAGGCTACTCAGTTCCACTCAGGCTTAACTTACATCTCTTTTCTGCCTCCACTGCCACAGTCCACTGCTGTCTGGACACTAGAAGGAGGGAGAGAAACAGTGTGTTATGCTTGTGCTGCCAGGGGCTGGGGAACATGGTTATTAACATTAGACACAGTAGGGCAAATCCCACTTACAACTGTTGCTACTATGTGCTTGTCTGATAGTAACTTATACCTCTCTAAACTTCCTGTCTTTCTTTGTAAAATGGGTCTAATAATAGGGCCCTGCCTCCAGCATTAGGAAACAGAATAAGTGAGATCACCCTTGTAAATTTCTCAGCACGGTTCCTGGCAAACAGATAGTGCTAATTAAATGGTAGCAACCATTGCCACTACTTTAAAAAAAAAAACAACCAGTACAGCTGTTATTAATAGCATTGTTATTACCAACAAGCAAGGCATTTGCTTTGTATTCTTAGGCTGGTACATCAGACCCAGGGCAAAGTAGCTTCCAAAGGCATTGTGGGAAACTGTAAACTAATTACAATAGTAGATATTCTTGCGGGGGTGGGGATATCCTTTCTTTCAGCAAATATGCTGTGCACACAATTTCATCTAACTCATGCAACTTCATTGCAGACACAAGGAACTGGGCACCCTGCCTAAGGTCATGCTGCTTTGAATCGCAGATCTGTAGGGGCTATGAAAGTCACGCTCCTAACCAGTGTGCAGCTGCTCACTGCATAAATGCAGACCACTAAACCATAAGCTTTGGGGACCTACAGCATCACCTACCTAATCCCAAGTCCTCAGGGAACCCTTCCAGCTGGCTTTTGGGTGTTTCCTTCCTTGCAAGACTTGTACACTTCTTTCAAAGGCTGCACCTGCTACTCCTTGGTCCCTATCCTTAAGAACCTATCACCTTTGGCAGATTCTATTTACATACATCTGTCCCTATCAACTGTGATACCACTTGTGGGCCACATCTTACTTGGCCTTCAGTCACCAAGCTCACCAGAGCTCATGACAAATCAGTTGGTGATTCAACAGAAAAGCGGTCAGTAAACTACCTCCATAGGCCAAGTCTAACCTACTGCCTATTTTTATAACTAAAGGGTTCTGTCTGTGACTTCTTTTATACTATGGATAACAACAAAATAAAGTAGTTGCAACAGCGACTATGTGGCCTAAATATGTACTATCTGGCCTTTTAAAGAAAAAGACCCTGCAATGAAACAGAAACATTGTTTTTGTGAATATCCTCATAGAAGATAGAATGGCTGGCTCCTCAAAATGCCCACATCCTAACCTCTAATCTAAGCCCTTGGAAATATGTCTTTTTACACAGTGAAAACAACCAGAGCTTGGGCAACTCATTCATTTGCACTTGGAAGACTTCCTCACGTATTTTGTTCTACTAAATACCAATCCTTACTTGGACAACACAGGAGAGATTTCTAGTCTGATCACTAATCAAAGCACACACCAGTGTTAGTTCTTGTCCGTGCAAAGCCCTAGCAGGCTCTGAGTTACTCCCCACAAGCAGCCTCAGCATTCAGATCGACGATCTCCCCCAAGGGGCTCCTTCCTGCACTGCTAGAGACGCATTTGCTTCCTCATGTCCAACTGTGCTGGAGACTGTCTCTTGTCTTTTTTTCCTCTTCCACACTCACTGCAGCTTTCCTTCATTATGTGCCCTGTGGCTGATCTATAAGGACTGCCCCAATCAGCTTCCTGCCACTACAGCTGCCCCTTGGGCTCAGCCAATGGGGAGCTCAACTGACAGTAGAAAGGAAGAAGGGAAAAGAAGGAGAATGGAGAATTTATTCTCCTGGATTTTTCTCCAGTGCATCTCCTATGCTGGTTCTGTCCAGTCTCTCCCACCAAGAAGCCCTCTCTGTAGTGTTCTCTCTCCATCTTCCACTCTCGCTATCCCTGTTCCTTCTCATTCCTGCCCTCCCTCTCTTCCTACCCACTTCCTTTCCCCTCTCCCCTCCCTCCACCCTTCTTCTTCCTGGAATCCAGCACTTGCGCATCTCCTCACTCTCCCTGACTTAGTAGCGACCTCTCTCAGTTGTTGCTAGTCCCTGGGTGACACAGCATCCCTTGGGGGCTCTCTTCACACGGAGCTCTGTAAATAGATCCTTTAAGTTTTCTTCACTTGGGACTTACTTGCTGGTTCCTTCTAGACTCTATTATCATGGTTTATCTCCATGGTGGTTCCAACTTTAAGGGGAAAACCTGGGTTTTGGGGGCCAAAATTTCACAATAAACAAGCAAAGAGAAGGCACAGCCCAACACTCCTGCTGAATGCTGCTATGTGGAAAAAAATCCATGGTAAAGAATATAAAGTGGCAAAGATTGTAAGCAATCCTTATTATCCCTTCTAAGCCTCTGACTTTGGAAAAGAACAAGCCATGAGGATAAATTAAAAGATGCAGGTATGGATGCTTGTTAATCCTACATCTTCAGAGCAATGGTACTTCGTTTCTCCCTGCCTGAGAACCTGTATCACTGAATTCTGAGGCAGAAGGTGAGAGTTCCCAGGTGATCTAATTGTCCAGTCAGGATGAAATATTTTCCAGAGCAAAGGTGAGCTCTAGTCTGAGCCACACATTATCTGTCATTTGAGAAGCTTCAATAAAATAGAGCATGCTAAAATAAAGAGGTTGGCTCGAGAACCTCTGAGAACTATGTCCCGTATGTGTTGTAGGAGCAAATTGCAAAGGAACCTAACACCTTTATTGTGAGGTGATCTAGGGTGGAGGTTTGGGGTAGGGACTAATGAAATACTTTCCAACAGACGCAGGGAGAGTTTTTTTCTGCCTGCTCCAGAGAAGCACTAAACCAGACTGGGCAGAAATAACCACCATGTTGCCTTGACAAACATTACAGATTGTTGATCCCAAAAGGTACCTGAGTCTGTACAATATGGAGCTTGGAGCCTTGAGCTCTGGGAGAACCCATGGGGGTTTCCTCAGGGTTGGGAAGAGAGACTAGAGGGAGCGCTCAGCTCCATATCTTCCTAAGTGATAGCTGCATTTCATCCTAAACTAGAACTTTCTTTGGTATAAAAAAGAGGAGCTCTATTTAAAAGAGGGAGTTTCGAATCCGTTGACCCTTCCTCCATTCAAGAAGTCTCTGGGATGTACACTTCATGAGGCACTTTGTTCCTTACACTGCATCCAGTTTGAACAAAAAATGTGCCAGTGGCTATTATCTGCTGAAGAGGCAAGAGGCCCCAGAAGGACTGAAGACCTTTCCATGGTCCTGATCCATCTGCAGACACTGCTGGGAATGGAACCCTCATTTCTTGACCAGTGGTTAATGGTCCTTTCTCACTTTGGAGTATGTGGATTTTTAAAAAAGAATTTGTGCAAGAAATTTGTAAACAGGAGACTGATGATGAGAAAGGTAATTGATTAAATGTCTTCAGATGTATTCCTTTAGGGTGAGTCTTTGCCAGACAACAGCAGTCTAAATGCAAATAATGCCTGAGAAATAATACATCAATTCATCAGCCCCATATCTCAGTGACAGATACAAGTTCACCATCATGACAGGCCAGCTACTAGGCAGAGCACAGAGACCTTGACAGAGGAAGGAGGAAATGGGGTATGCTTTACTTGACTGCAGGGTGTGATTATCAGAAGTGCAGGTGATAGTGTTGGCCTGAATATTGAACCATGGCTCCATCACCTGCTGTGTAGGTTGAGGAAAAGATCTTGACTTCAGCAAACCTCAGTTCCTCATCTACTATCTGAGAATTTTAATGACAGCAACTTTAGAATTGTTGTAGGGACAGTAAATGGGAAACAGGTGGCCTAATAACCAGAACGAAGTCTTCCAGAAAGCGTACTTTTATAACAGTTGTCATACTTTCTGTAGTGCCAAAGGAGGAATATACCTTGGAGCTCTGCCTCCCGGAGAGTCGCGGTAGCTGATTACCTGGGCTAGGAGTTTGCAAGGGTGTACAGCAGCATTTAAGCAGGTGCTCTTCTGCACCAGGGCCTCACGCTATAACTTGGTAAGGTGTCAACCTCTTTAAACTGTTATGGTTTAGATTTAAAATGTTTCACGTGTTAGGAAGGTGACCGAATCACGAGGGTGTTATACATCAGTGGATCTGTCCTCTCATGAGATGGGTAGCTAAAAGTGCTATTAGAAAGTGAGGCCTGGTTGGAATTGAGTCCCTGCAGATGTGACCTGGAAAGATGTGTTCTTGTCCAGGGCTGCTCCTCTCTTTCTCTCTCTCTCTCTCTCTCTCTCTCTCTCTCTCTCTGATTCCTGGCTGCCACAGGATTGGCACCCTTCTTCTGCCATGCTCTGCTTCCCATCATGCTTTGAAGCCAACCAACCACGGACTGAATCCTCCAAAAGCTGTAGGCCAAAATAATGTCTCTCTTCCTTTCATTGAGTATTTTGTCCCAGTGATGGGAAAGTGACTAATATACAGACTAATAGAGCAATCTCCCAAGCTGTCCTTCCAGCTCTGGAGCAGGCTCATCACTCGTGGGGGGTAAGTGGTACAAACTAAAGATAAGACAAGATAAGACAATTGCAAGAAAGATAAGACAATTGCAGGAAAAGGGCTACTGGCAGTTCCAAAGACTATCTACTATGAAGCAGGAAACTTTACACTCTGGCCTCAGCCTGGGTCCTTTAGTGGATAAATGAACTCAGAAGGATGTTTCCAGTAGCAGCCATGTCTGTAGTGAGACCAGTAATCCCATATCCTACTTTGGCCAGGTTATCAAAGGATATGTGTTGGAAAATGTGCACCTCACACTCACCCCAGCCAACAAAAGATGTTTCCAGAGGATTCATCTCAGATTAGCCCAGCTGGAATGGATGTACTTTTAGCTGACCCTGAAATCAGATCAGAGGTCATTCATTGACCTCTTCACACCTCTCCTAAACCCCAAGCGAAGGAAAGAGAGCAGCTGTAGGCTCTGGGCGAGGAATAGATGGGCTTGTCTGTCAGCCAACGCAGCCCTCCCTCCATGAATAATGAGAATCAACTTAAAGCATTTTGCCATTAATCTAAGAAGATAGACGCCACAGTCTGTTACAACGTGAGGCCCTGATGCGGGAGAGCAAATGCTAAAAGGCTGCACACAAGCCACCTGACTTTCTGAGCACGTAGCAACATTTCCAGCCTGGAAGGCTTGTTACATTCAGATCTAATTTCCAACAGGGGAAAATGTGACTTCATAATTGTAATTTAAACAAAGTCTCTCAAAAAACCTCATTTTCAGCTGAAACATCTATCTCTCTCCCAATGTCTTCTCTAGCTCTATCTCCCCATTCTCCTTTCTCTCCTCTCTCTCGCTCCCCTTCAGGTGGGTTTGAATCCTAATTGAGAGATCAGGTTGAAGAAGTACCTCGGACCAATCCCTCAGGCCCCAATCCAGAGCTCTTATTCCAGGTGATGAGACAATTAGAAGAACAGTGCAGGCTGCTGGAGCTGCCAACAAGAGGAGGAATCCAGGCTGGCCCTGGGTGGGAGCTGAGGATCCTGCTCTGGGCAGCAGACCCACCGCCTAACAACGCTTACATTTCTTCTTTTTGTTGATAACCAGTGTAATCACACTGTGCTCAGGAGACCATGCTTTGTACATTATTAATTCTTTGAAACATGTTGAGACTTCTTTGTAGGTAATTTTTCCCAGTTCCTCCATTCCTGTGATCTTATGGAAATCGATGTTGTGTTTCAATCTCAATAACTCCAAGCTATAAGACGTGGAGTTAGGGCCAAGAACTTCAAAGTATTAGGAAATGCTGCCTAAGAGCAAAGCTGGGGGCAGGGCTGGCTGCATGGTGTGAGACACCTGCCCACATCTGGATTAATGCTCAGCTGTAACTGTCTCGAAATTTTGTATTTTGGAATAAGAAGTCCCAGATTTTCATTTTATTCTAGATCCCACAAACAATGCAGCCAATCCTCCCTGGGCTTCTGGGGGACTTCAAAGACCTGAGGGTCTTGGGTTTCCACGGGTCATTTTGAGAGAAAAAAAATTATGAGAGAAAAAGAAAGGGAGAGGGTTGGATGGAGAAAGTGCAAAGGGGAGAAAGAGCCACTTTTCCTTCACTTCCCTTACCTAGGAGCAGTGCTCTCGTCTCACTTTCTAGAACACAGCTCTCCCTGTCCAATCCACCATCTCCAGATCTTCCAAGAGCTGCCTCTGCTCCTCCTGCAGGTCTCCTGCCAACCCCTTCCTCCTGGCAGGCCGTGTCTACCAGCCCTAGGCATTAGGGCACCACGTTCTCTGCTTACACGACTCTGAACATATTTTCTTGTTTTAATCTGTCAATATGCTCAGTTTATTCGTGGACACACACACACACACACACACACACACGGGACAGTCCACACCTCAACTCCTCTACACCCCTCAGCAATGCAACAAACCAGGCTCCAGTCCCAGCACTATTAACTTCCACCTGATTTCAGACAGGCCATTCAACCTCTCTTTAACTAGGACATGGAGAAAAATTGCTAACAAGGAATAACTGGAATAGCACAAGTACTCAGCACGGTGTTTGGAATAGGTGCTCAGTAAGAATTTATCAAGTAAATGAATTGATGAAAGTAATTGATAAGGGTTAAGCTGCTAAGATATACAGGTTCTGTGCTGGAGAACCATACTTTTTTTCACTTTTTATTACTAATTTGCCTTAGCCATGAAGAAACTGAGGGTCACAGAGATTGAATACCTTATTCAAAGTCATACAGAAATTTAACTACGGACACCTGGAAATCAAGCTTTTTGAAATGCCAAGCCTGTGGGAACTCCAATTCCTCCCCCACCTCCAACCGCAGGAATTCTACTCATTGCCTTGAGCATCTCCAGGCACAAGATGCATTTCTTTTAAACTTTGTGTCCAGTAGTCATTCCACACCTCACAACAACCCTGAAATGCAGGTGAGGTCTCTTCCAAATTGGTAAGTATGAGGCAGGAGCTGGGTGGGAACCAAACACCCGTCAAGGAAAAAACATCAGAAACTCAGTGGAAATGAAGGTTTAAGGTTCCAGAACTCTTAATAATGAAAAGGCAGACAGAAAGTCACAGTTCAGGCTGATTCCTGCGTTCCCAGGGCCTCGAGCTCAGAAAAGATGGAGAAGAACAGAGAATGAGCCTTATTAACTGGAAGAGAGATAAAGAGGTCTCCTGCTAGGATGAGGGTGAGGCCGGGGTCCCCGTAAGGCCAGGGAAGAGTCCTATAAGCAGCAACTGGTATGTAGTCTGCCATTCACTATATCAGAAGTCTGTTCCCTGTTTCTTGTCAAAACACCTGGCCAGCCTGTTACTCACACCCCCAAGCACAGACCCTCTGCCTCTTCCCAAGTTATTTTTCTTTTAACTTCTATTATTTTTTAGGAAACTGATCTTTTACTACGCAAATGAGAATGATTCAAAAACGGCTGCTCATTGGCCCAAGATCCTAGTACCCACAGCCATTCACCCTCCTTGCCATGAAAGCAGATGCGCTGGCATGACTAGTAATACAAAAGCCAGCCAAAGCGTCACGCATGTAAGTCCACAAAAGGGCTCTCAATTACAGATGGTGGTTCTGTTGTGACAGTAATAAAACAAAGGAGGGGGCGGAGAGGAGGATCCTAAAACCAGTCAGGAGTTGAAAGCTATACAACATCACTATTTGCCATTTTGCCAACAGTTTGGCAGCTGTGCAAATTAGCAGATACTGGTGGAGAAACTTGGAATGTGCATGGAAGCCACTTCTGCACGCACTCAAGAAGACTTTTCAGATAAAGCTCTTTATGCAGAGGCAAGACATGAGGTTTTAGGGTCCGTGGGATCTGCCTTCTGCTGTTGAGCACGAACATCTTGGTGAGCGAATTGGAGGCTGCAAATCTCCAAGTACCTGTGATCAGCCCAGGGCTGAATTAAGGGAAGAGTTGATGTATGTTCTAAAATTAAGTGTAAAAAGTACACAACCAAGTCAGGTGTGGTGGCACACACCTGTGATCCCAGCTATTTGCAAGGCGGAGGCAGGAGGATCACAAGTTCAAGGTCAGCCTGGGCAACTTAGCAAGACTCTGTCTCAACATAAAATTTTGAAAAAGGAAAGGGGGCTGGAAATGTAGCTTAGTGGCTGAGCACTTGCCTAGAATGGGCAAAGCCCTGGGTTCAATATATCTATATATTCACTGCACTGATTATAGAAAATATAAATAATCTCAAAGAAAACAAGTTATGAATAATGCCTTCCCTCAGTAGTCGAATGCTGGCTGGTTATGTATAGTCTTTTTTTCTTAACTACACATGCTCATATCTCTAACACAAACATTCTTATTCTTCCCAGTGGCTAAATCAGAGCCTAATAATGCCCCTCTCTGCTTCTCTGGCCTGTCTAACACACATGCGCCTGTAGCAGACAAAAGCCACTCCCTTCTCTCTTGGAAAGGAAAGAGAAGCCTTGTTTAAAGGGGTATGGATGGCAAAAATATGCAGAAAACTCAGAAGACCTGGGCTCTAACTCCATATATTTTATTATGCTACACCAGTGTGCATGGATTTCTCTGCATTCAAGGTCCTCAGAGAGCTGCAAGAATTCCCGTTTCGGAGATTTGACCATTCTGACTTCTGGACAAACCAGCCTTCCCAGAGAGGAAGACCAACCTGCACAAGTTTGGAAGACCGAACAGCATAGGGCTTTGCAGGTTTTGGGAGGAAACTATATCTGCAGGTTCCCTACTGCAAAGCTAAACAAAGAAAATGTCTTGCCCTCCTGCCCAAACTGTGCCATGCTGTCTGCGGCAGGGTTCCCACAAGATTGGCAGCTGTGGTTTCAGGAGAAGCAACAAGCTGAGGTTGTAAGGGCAGCTCCTGGGAACAGGGCACTCTGGCTTTATGGAGGGGTCCAGCTGGGACATTTCATGCTCCTTCTAGCTGAGCAGCCCTCTATCCTCCATGACCTGTGGAAACTTGAAACTGAAAACAAGCCAGGAAGCGTCCTGTCTTTTGAGCTGGGCAAGAGAAGCCCTAGCGTTGAGCTTGGGTGGTCTCCTCAGCTCCCTGAAAGGGCATCTCTGAGTCCGCCCCTGCCTTTGTAAAACGGCGCTCATTATTCTGCATAAATGTAGCTTCTACTTATGGACCCCAGCACTGCTCAGTGATGTTGTGCATGAACGCTAATGAGTCAGATGAAATATCTGGTCTGCAGGTCAAAAATGGTCGCATCTTGGTAATTTCATGTGGTTCATCCTAATATTATCTGTCCACTTCACAAATGAGGCAGTTGGACCCAGACTGGACATATAGCTTTCCCAGTTATACACGCTGGGTTGCACTTTCTAGCCATGGTGCTTCACTCAAGCCTTGGTGGGCAAAGCCAGCTGGTTCCAGTGGTAACAAGGACACATCAACTCCAGCAGTATGACATTCTCTGTATCCACACCACGAGTCTCCTTATAACTCCAACTCCCGAACACCTTTGGGTTTTCCTATAGATATGCCTTTGGGCCCACTGAAGCCCACACTGCCTCTGCTGCATCCAGCCCCACCTAGTCGCCTTCGGGTTACCTCTCCGAATCACTGTCGCTGGACACCACCTCTTCCAAGGCAGCCTGCAGGTCAGCAATGCGCCGGATGGACGTCTCCAGATCTGTCTGCAGCGTCTGCCTCACTGCACCCAGCTCCTCCGCATACTTCTCCTGGAGACACAGACCACAGCCCCACATTAGCCTAAGCAAAGACTTATTCCCACTCATGACTTCTAGGGCACAAGATGTTACAGGCTGAGCCTGGGGTTCACTGAGCACCTGGTAAGGAACAAGCACTCCTGGCTCTCACCGCAGATGGGCTTATGGGAGACTCAGACAGATGCTTCCCAGACTATAGAGAAGGAAATGGATGTGCAGAGTCCTTGGCACAGTCGTTGCAGACACACCTCCCTCATCCAGGCAGGGACTCTGCCCACAGTGTGCCTAAGCCCAGAGCAAAGCTCTGACTTTACATCACCTGGGTGCCAGGTGCACAGAGCATGGTGCCCAGTCCTTTTCTGATGGATGAGTGAATTTTCCAGCCAGAAAAGGTCCTGCAAGCTGCCCTGGGAAGCTGAGTCCTAAGGATGTACGTGTGCAGGAGGCTGGGGGCTGAGAAGACGACACAGAACAGGGATGGTTTCCTTTCACCTCTGCCACTTAGAAACTGCCACTTTTAGAGTAGGGGGATCCCTGGTGACATCTATAGCTAAGATGGAAAAGCCAACAGTGCAACCTGCAGAGCAGCAACCTAAATGGCACTCACTGAGTACTCCCTGTGGCGAGTGCTGGGGTGACGTTCATGTCACCCACTCCTCAAAGGCCTGGCAGGTTCGTCATGACTGCCGCCTCTTTTCACAGGCCAGGAACTAAAGCCTTGAGGAGTGAAGATTACGCGGCATGGCTGGAGTGGGGCTCAGTGCCTTTGGCTCTCTTCTCAGTGCTTGTGTTCTATGCTCAGTGCTCCTTAGTACCATTCTAATCAGATTTTGTTCTGACTCTGGAAACTCTTTGATTTCCACTTACGACCCATTTTTCATACTCCTACCCTTTAATGCCATTAACTTAGAAGGGTGATTCTGTCTCACCCCTAGGGGCACTGGCAATGTCTAAAGACAATTTAGGAGGCCGAGGATGCTGCCCAGTATCCTACAATGCATGAAACAGTGCCTACTATAGGGAATCACCTGGCCTAGTACCCACAGTGCTGAGCCTGAGACCCTGGGCTAAACCTGGAATCCCACCTTTTGGAAATTAGTCCTATGGGGAAAATAAATCAAAACACAAAGCAAAGCCATGCACCCCAGGATGCCTGGAAGTTGCTCCTGATGACATGGACAGCTGAAAGCTGCCTTGTCACCCAGCTATTGCGGAAGGCTAGTGGAATCACGCGTGTCGTTTGATGCTGTTAGGCAGACACTAACATTAGAAATGAGGACTGAAAATGTGGATGGCTTCTGTGCAATAATATGAAGCACAGAAGAGAGGAAGATCACCTCCAATAACACCAATAAAACGCATGTGGATAAACACTTGGGGATTTAAGAATAGTTATGGATTGGGTGGAGCAGGGTTATGGGTGGGACTTTTCTTAATGTCTTCTCATTATGTAAAGTATATTTTGGAATGTTATTGAAAGAAATGTACACACAGCTAAAAGATGAGACAGTGGCCAAGGAAACAGAATTTAGGCTCAGATTTAGGTGCAATTTCCAGCTCACCACTGAATTCACTAGCTCTGTGACTAGACAGCTCCCTGGCCCAGAGAGGGATCTTTTGTATTTTTCTTTAGATGAGGAAAATGAGGCCAGCCTGGTTGCCTGGATAAGTAGGAACCACAGCTGGGATCTGAACACTTATCTTCCTGGTTCTCAGTGTGGTGACCTTTTTGGGGGCCATGTGTGCACTCCCCAAAGTAGTCAGCAAGGACCATAGCTGCTCCCCATTACAAGAACATGTTGAGTCTTCCTCAGTGGATTGGCTTGTCTGTTTACATTATTGTAAGTCTATGCCTTTCAAGTGACTCTGAGTCTTTTCTAGTTTTGAAGGGTGGGAGACAAAAGCAACAGGCAAAGGCTGAGAAAGCCCAAGGGCTGAGCCACAGTGGTGAGGAGGGTGGTGTGGAGGGACGTGTGAGAAGGGGATAGCGGTGCAGCCAGCTGTCAAACCCCAGCACTGACAAGATGAGAATATCTGAGGCAGGGGTCCAGGCTGCAGAGGAAATACAGGACACACAGGGATAGTGAGGGGGGTGTGCACCCTATAACACCAGTGTGTTAGCTCACATGTACCTAGGAAAACAAATGGCAAAATGTAAAATTCCAGAAGTTTGTGGAGCTCAGCTCCTTCCTAGTGTCTAGCATGCTGGTGTCACTGGAACCAGCCATATTCCTCTGGAAACATGGCCACTGTGTCTTTGGAAGACACAGCAGAGAGACATGGATTTCTGCCTTAAGTCCTATCAGAAGTCGACATATCTGGGCCACAGGGAGCATGTACTCAGTATAAAGGATGCCAGAAACATTGGCTAAATGATTGTCTATCGACCAGAGTAGCAAAATGACCCATGCAGGGTTGTGAAGTCACAGAACTGGGACAAGCATCCAGCTCTTAGAGTTCTCAGGTGAGAACTCTTTAGGCCACATGTGCAGAGACACGGGAAAAGGACACAGATGTCTCCTCCACAGTTTGCTTGGGTTATGTCAAAGAGTCACACAGAAGCAGCACAGGTTTAAGTCTCAACTCTCAGGGAACCTCCTGGTGAGTGGAAGAGAGGAACAAAGACAAGTGCTCTACCTCAGGGCTGGGACCTAAGCAGGGTAGGCAGAGAAAACAGTTCTTTGAAATAAATCAAAGCCATAATCTCATGACAATGAAAGAAGGCTCTGGAGCTGGGCTGCCTAAGATCAATTCCCAGCTCTGCTACTCAGTGGCTGTGTTACTTTGAGCAAGTTACTCTGCCTCTCTGACCCTTCTTTATCTCACTGATAAAATGAGGGCATTAGTCATCCCTCCTTCAAAGGACTGATGTGAGGAGTGAATGAGCCCAGCAGAGTCCAAAGTCTCAGCCAACAGTAGCACTGCTATCATTTAATTCTCAGAGGAAGATGGGGAACCTCCAAAAGGGCCGTATTGTCCCCCACATCGCTGAGGAAATTTGCCAAAGTCACACGGCAAATAAGCAGTTGGGAATGCAGGGCTCTGGCTCCAAAGCCTTTTCACAGGGACAGAAAACAAGGGCAGCACAGAGGCGGCATTGGCTGGACAGAGGGAGAATCGCTGAGAACAAGGAAGCCATCAAGAGAGGAGAACTGCTGCTTCCTCCCACCCTCCCCATCCCATCACCGCTTGCCAGGGACAGGCATCAGACTCAGGGGACACCCCGAAGACACGGGCTGGAGGAGCTCAGCATTGTGTAAACAAAGGTAAAACATTGTGTTACCTTTTTCCTGTTTCAAAATGAGCCTGCTGATTACAGAGACCAAGTCACAAGGTAACCCAAGTAGTGCCCTACACTGTCTACTTGGGCCAAAGGTCCCACCAGAGACTCCAGAGAGACAAGGAAGGGGACATAACAAAAGGGGCCCACGGGAGGTACCCTCCCCATACCTGGGAGTCAGGCTTTCCTCTACCCCCAACCCCCAGGAAGGGGCAGGGAACATAGATTACATCTAGTCAACAAAGCTCGGGATTGGCTCAGGGCAGTTCTTTGCAAACAGGGCTGTGTTTTGAGGCCATGAGTGAGTTTGTTATCCTCTGCTGTTAGCTCTCTGTGGAGACTTGGGCAAGGAGAAGGTTAGGGGGCAAAGAGAAACGAGGATATACAGGGATTTAGGAAGTTAGATGTATATATAGCAGAAACTCATGAAAAAATATACACACAGGCTATGTATAAAACTACAAGGTAGTGATGTATATTCTGTAACAGACATGCAAAATATATAGCTATTAGTGCAGTGCTACCTCCACTCACAAACTTAATTTGTTCCATGTTAGAATAGATGGCCATGTTTGTGTTTATGTGAGAAAGATGGCCATGGTCATGTGTGTCACCCAATACAGAGTTCGCAAACAAAAACAAAGTTATGCCAAATACTCCTGTTTGTGAATCAAATTGCTCCCAAACAAAAATGTTTGTGAAGCAAGGTACTACTTTACAGATTATCTATTCACCTACTAGTCATTCATTCAATGAACACTTATTCAGCACCTGCTAAGTGCCAGCCCTAACCTAGGCTCAGGCTATACAAAACTGGCTTCCATGGAGCTGACGTTTCTGCAGTGATCTAGTCTACCTATATCCGTTTGGCAATAGAATGAATGGTATCACTGCATGACTATTAGTAGTGAAAGAAAGACAGGGGTATTACATACTCAACAATGCACATATAATATGTATCATACACAGATAAAAGCAGTAGCATATAGTGAGTAGATAAAATGTGTATGTGTTGGCCTCCCCAAAATCCTTTGAGAGAATCATGAGCCCTGTTAAGCTTCCGGGCTGCTTCCCCAGAAGCACATGAATAGAGTCAGCCATGCGGGGAACAGCTCATACCATAATTAATGGTTGCAATTAAGATCATCTCCTCCCGTGATGTTCAATTAGAAGCTAATATTTAAAACTGTTGTTCACTGTTTGTTTTCTCTGCCTAGAGCATTTCAATCTTCAGAGGACCTCCTGCCTGCAGACGCACAGGACTCTTCCTCTGGTGGTTGCCTGTTTAGGCTCCCAAAATGAATTTCACCTGCACCACACAGTTCGCCCTAGCGATCAGACATCTCAAAACACCCACACAACTCAATGAAAATTCATCTTATTTTCTTCTGATTCATAAGGACAGAGGCCTCAAGGTATGTGCATCTAGATACACATGCAAAACTTCCCAGTGTCTGACACATAGCTGATTTAATCAATTTCAAGTATATATTTAGAAGGTCTGTATGATCAGTAATCAGCACATCCTCCCTGCTTCAACTTGAAGACCAAAGGGACTTGAATTTCAGACAAGAGTATATCAAAACACTCTCAAAACTTAATATATGCTTAATAAACATTGAACATACACAATACTGCAGAATTAATAAATGAATAAATTCATTTATGTTTCTCATATAAATACTCTTCCATGGCTCAAATATCTTACATCATGTAAAATGTATAAGAACGCTTAGCATCAAGTACTGCAAAATGGAACATAAGTTAAGAATATTACATCAATATTACAGCGGTGGTTATTATCTCTGTCCTATGTGGTGAACTACTTTTGTTTTTTCCTTTTTATGTTTCTCCAGATTTTCTGCAAAGAATATGGATTAACTTTTTACCAGAAAGTTAAAATTAGAGAGAGCTTTATTCCTCTTGTACACCACGATGCATAATTCTTTTATCCTCCTGCTCAAGGCTAAGGGTAGTCTTGGTAGCCTCAATATCCCCATTTGACAGATGAGCAGGCTGAGACTCAGAGAAGCTAAATCATTAGCCTACACCAAGGACACACAGTTAAGAAATGATCTGGAGCTAAGCCTAGATATCCTGAATCCAGTTCACAGCTCTTTCCCTATTTCCCTCTAATGTTTCTGCTTCATCCAAGGACATGTGTGTCTGGAGGTGAGGGAGTCTCTCTTTAAAGAAAGGTTGTGAAGAACTGGCTTTGCTTTCAAGGGTCACAGGCTGGGAGAGGTGGGGCTGAAAGGGAAACTAAATTCCAGTGAAGTTTTCTCCTGACAAGAGTTCCAAGGCTACCTTGCAACAGAATGAGAATCATCAGGTAGTACCCAGTCCCATTTGGGGAAAGGAAAGAGTACGGTGCCCCTTAGAAAACCCAAAAAGTATGTATCAGATTCTCCCGTGTTAGAATGGAAAACAGCCAAACTCCCAGCAGAAAGGAGGACTGGGGAGCATGTGATCAGCACTACATAAGGCCTTTTCTTCATAATCATCCTGCAAATTCATTACTCTATGCTATTTTTATGTGATAATAGACTCAGGGAGATTCATAAAAGATCCCATTTTAGTTCATTTTTGGTTGCTACTATAGAGCACCTGAGACTGGATAATTTACACAGAAAAGAGGTTTATTTTGGCTTGCATTTCTAGAGGTCCAAGAGGACAGTACCAGTGTCTACTTGGCTTCCGGTGCAGGCCACATACTGCTCCACATATGGCAGGAAAATGGTAAAGTAGAAGGGGAAGCAAGCATGCACAGAAGACAGGCAGATGTGCAAGACAACAAGGGAAGATACTAGGCTTCCCTTACGACAACCTGTCCTTGAGGTAACCACCCCAGTCCCTTGAGTAGGAGCTGACTCTTCCAAGAAAAGCATCAATCCCTCATGAACACTTAATGATTTCCTAAAGGCCCCACCACCACTAAGCACCATCTGTGTTGAGCCATTTGTGTTGCAGTAGGGACAAATCATAGCAGATTCGAACCACAGCAGATCCCAAAAGAACCCAACTACACAGTGGCAGAAAGCCTAGCTGAGGTCTTCACATTTCTTTCTCTATTGTGGGCTGCCTATGGAAAGTTCCCCAAAGATTCTTGTGTTGAAGGCTTGGTCCTTTTTATGGTTTGTACCTAAAATGTCCCCCAAAGCCTCATGTACTCATAGGTGAGGCTTTTGGGAGGTGACTGAGTCATGGGCGTGTGATGATCTTCAGTCATCACACAATGGATTAGTCCATTGATGAGTTTACAGATAAATGAGATGCTGGGAAAAGGTGGGTCATTTGGGGCATGGCCTTCAAAGGTATGCAGGCCTCCCTCCTCCTTTGATCTCTCTGTGCTTCTCACTGCCAACCCATGAGCAGCTTCTCCTCTGCTATGCCTCCTAGCCTTAGAGCTGATCATCCACGGATGGAAATCTCTTCAAGCTGTGAACCAAAACAAACTTCTCCTTACAGCAGTGGGTGTTGGGTACACTGCCTCAACAGCAAGGAAGTACCCAGTGCAGCAGTATTCAGAGGTGGGGCTTTGGGATGCTGATTAAACCATAAGGGCTCTAACCTCATCAATGGATTTAGCCATTGATGGATTCATAAACTGATGGCATTACTGTGGGAGGAGGCATGCTGCAAACTATAGGAAGTAAGCCTAGAATGTCACTGGAGTGTCCCTTGAAGGACTGTATCTTGTCCCTAATTTATTTCTCACCTCACTCCTTTCTGCTATCTGGTGACCATAATGTGAGAAGCGTTTTTCTGCCACATCCATCTGCCATAATGTTTCTGCCTTGCAAGGCCAAAAGGCAATGGAGCCAGGTAACCATGGACTGAAACTTCTATAACCATAAGCTAAATAAAACTTTCATCCTTTAAGTTGCTTTTCTCTAGCATTTTTCACAACAGTGGGAAGCTAACACACAGTTCTCTCTAGCCCTTTGTTCACCCATGACAAGCATGCCCATTCAGTCACTGCACAGACCCAAGAAATCAGGGGCCAGAGTTTATTCTCTGACTCACCATACTGAGCCTTAATCTGCCAGGATTGTCCAGAATGCCCACCTGTGCCACATCCTAAATGAGCTCAATCCTCCTGGGATTACTTTCTAAATTCTCAAAGAACGTATACAGATGGCCTCCAATTTAATGATGGGCGCTATCTATGTCCTTGTAATATTCTGACTTTATGATGGTATAAAGCCAATATACATTCAGCAGAAATCATACCTTAAATTTGGATCTTTTCCCAGGCTAGCAACATGTAGTACAATTCTCTCTTGTAATGCTGAGCCAAAGCTCCCAGTTAGCCCAAAAGTCACAAGAGGAAACAACCAGCATTCTACAGTGTGCTGCCCCAGCACTGCTGAGCCAGGATGTGAGGGAGGTTGGGTATTTGAAATGCATTCTTGGTTTATGATATTTGTAATTTATGATGTGTATATTGGGATGTAGCCCCATTGTAAGTCAAAGGGTATCTGTATTAGCTGGTTGCTTTGGGGACTTTACTTCTTAAAATTTTATGAGTGCTCTGTGGAACTGAGAAGCTGAAATGAATCACACGTAGAGACCCTGAACTTGGTGGGTGGGAAGGGGCAGAGATAGAGAACTGCTCCCAACACAGTACACCGTTCACAACAGTACTGGCTTCAGAACAGAGAGACTCTGGAGCAACTATGAGATTTGAGGAAATTACTACTTATTTTCTTATTCTCATTCTTATTTTCATATTCACATCAGTTGAAATAACAGTATTATCTCCTGACAAAAGGTTGTTCCAAGAAACAAATGAAGTAATATAAAATTACATACACCTCACATCCCCAACTCAAGGGCACATACTTGGCACTCAGCAAATGCTCCCATTTCCTGCTAAGTAAAGACCAGAAAATATGAAGCCTACAGGGAGGGCAGCCTCATTTTTTAGAAAGTAAATTCTAGCATCAATTAGTGTTTGTTAAAGCTGAAAGGATTTTATACAATGTCTAGAAGGAGACTGCTTCAGTTAGCAAACCAACCATTCAACCCAAAGAATTTAAGGAACTGGTAACCCAGGCTATGGAACAGTTTAGACACCGAGATAGATTAGTAACAGCAGGAAGGCACTGCCAACCTTGGGCTGGAAAGAAAAGCCAAAAGATGAATTCAACAACAGAAGGTGAATCTCAACCGATGGTTTTGCCTTTGATTCCAATGGGACCCAGAATAAAGGAGACAGCTGCCTCCAGGAATGCCCAAGGCAATGCCAGGCAAGGAGAACTATTCCAGCTCCCTGTCCTTCAGATGTCCGTCAGCACCTCTTATTGGCCAAACCTACCAAACCCACGAATGTTTCTTACAGTAACACAGCAGGGCAGATAAGGGGTAAGGAGGAATCTGAGAGTGAAAAGGCACATAACAGGATGAGTCCAGCTTTGTCATTTAAGATGTACAATGCTATTTTCAGTTCTTCCACCTTAATCACACTGTTCACTCATAAGACTTGCTCACTCTTTATATGTATTTTTTGAGGAAAATGTTGTAAGGTATCCAGAATTATGACTTCCAATACTATACAATCAAGTGTTGCATTACAAAGCCCCATTTTATATTAGTTATATATTGCTGCATAAAAATCGCTTCAACATCTAGTGTTTTCAAACATCAAATATTTATCATCTCATGGCTTTTGTAGGCTGGGAATTCAAAACTGGCTTAGTTATGTGGTTCTGGCTCAAGGTCACTGATAGGCTGACTAAAAGCTTTCCAGAGATAATCCTGTCCTATCTCAGGAACGTGCAAACATGTAACCTCACGTGACAAAAGCTGTCTTGCAGATGTGGTTAAGGATCTTGGAGAAAATATCCTGGATTTTTCCATGCAGAAGCCCTAGGTGTAACCAAAGGCAAGGGGGCTCCTGGGGGAGAAAGCAGCAGTGTAGTAATGGAAGCAGGAGTAGAGTCCTACAGAGGGAGCTGAAGGGCCAGCTTGTCCTTGGGGAACAGATTATCTTTGGGGCCCCCAGAAGCTTGCACCTTAATTTTAAACCTCTTGAGACTCACTTTGGACTTCGGGCCTCTATAAATACAAAAGAATACATCTGTGTTGTTTTAAGGTATCACGTGGTTATTTGCTGTAGCAGCAACAGGAAACCTGCCATACTAAAGGGTCTTTTCCCAGGAAGCTCACTAAGGGGGCTGCAGGCAGAGGGCCCGATTCTCTGCCTCAAGGGATCCTTGCTGAGCTGTCTGAGCATCCCTAAGACACATCGCTGTGCTCCCCAGAGCTAGGGATCTAAGAGAGGGCAGAAGCCAAAAGTCTTTAGCTAAACGTCTCTCCTCAGAAGGCACATACCATCACCACTACTGGAACGTAAGCTCTAGGTCTCACAGACTAACTCAGATACAACACAAGAAGCTGGGTGGAGATGCCTAGGAACCTGCTACAGACTGGCTACCACAAGAACATCTAAACAGTCTTTACAGTCAGGTCCCATTTCAATGGACTCCCCTACCCATAAAGGAGAACCCTGCAGCTGATTCTGAACTGCTTCCCATTTCTACGAATGCATCTGTTTTGGGGTTGAATCATGTCCCCGGAAAAGATAAATAGAAATCTTCATCCCTAATAACTCAGAATGAGCTGCTTGTGGAGGCCAGCAGGGAGGCACTGCCAACCTTGGGCTGGAAAGAGATAATCAAGTTCAAATGAAGTCATATGGATGAGCAGTAATCCAATCCGATAGTGTCTTGAGAAAGGAAAACACAGACCCAGAAATGGGTAGAGGGAAGACCACATGGAAGAACACAGACTAAGTCATGTGGAGGCTGTGGAATACAGTAAGATAGCTACTAGCCAAGAAACACCAACAACTGCTAGCAAACCATCAGAGACAGCAGGCAGGCAGGCATGGAAAGGTCTCTTCCCTAGAGCATTCAAGGGGAGCATGGCCCTGCCAATCCGACCCCTTGATTGTTTTGACTGGTAACCCCCAAGCCATGAGACCTACATTTCTATTCTAGGTCATTCGGCTTTTGGCATTTTGTTATGCAGCCCTAGCAACCCAATACACATTGCTTTCCTTTCTCTTTGAAACACCATTTCTTTGCTTTGTTGGCTTTAATAGGGTTCTCTATAGGGAATTTAGGAAATGACCAATAAAAATCACCCTGCTACTTTGGGACAACTATTCTTATGAATATGTATAAATATGTTGGTGTATTTCCACCCTGTGTTCATTTCTGCATATGAATATATAAATATCTATGACACACTCTGATAAAATGATTTCCTATTAAAGGCAGAATGGAGTTAGCTGACAAGCAAGGAACTTTAGGGCCACACTACCACCCCAAATCTGCCTCATTATCTTGAAGCATAAGAGCAAGCTAGGGGCTCTAGGTACCTGCTGGCAATCTTTCCTTTCTCTTCTTCTATTTCAAGCTGATTGTTTCAAAATGCTCCCAGCTGTTGCCTGAAGACCTTTATAGCTTTCTGGAAAGTTAACAATTAGGCAACTTGAGTTGTTTAAATCCTAGGTGATAAAAATCTTGCCTGGAGAAAGTCAAAGACTCTGGAATTGCCCTGGGCAATGCTATGGGCATGCACAAGGCTCTCTTGCAGTTCTGCAGACCAAAGGCCCAATTGAAGCTCACAGCAGAAAGCCACCTGGCCACGGGGTGGCAGAGAAAGAACCAGAAGCCAGGTCTCTCTACACAGGGCCAGTACATGGAAGAGCATACCAACCTCCCTTTTCAGTCACTTTTGATGGGTGTTTCTGCCCATACACAGGCCCCACCTACTTAAACTATTGTGGTGCCAAAGACCAATGCCCCAGGTGATGCAAAGGGGTCTTGGTACTTGACTCTTCAGGTCTCAAGTCACCCTGGTGGATGAGGAGTGCCAAGCAGAGATTCTCTGGGACCCTAACAGGGAAGGGATGTAGCTGCCAGTCTGAGAGACACAAAGATGGAGATGGGGAGAAAAGGAGGACCTGGCTTCAGGGTGCCAGTGCAAAGTTCTGCCTGGCATCTTGCAATCACAGGTTTGCAAATTAAACAAACCAACCCACTTCCACATTCAAATCCTTTTAGCTCTTTAGAACTCTCACCGTTCCCAGCCTTAAAAATTCCCTCCAACCTGTCTTGTGCTGTAGCATCTTTAGACAGAGAAGAGGGAGGGCTGGAGCTGGAATCAAACCTTCCCAAGGGTGACACACGGCAGAGACTTCACAAAAACCCCAGCATCCCTCAGACATCCTGATCTGGGGTGAACTCCAAAGCCACTAGATGCTGACTTCCCAGAGTCACTCACCCAATCGCTTCCTCATTAAAGAAAAGAGGCATTTTACTTTTCTGTTCAAACACGAACATGACATATCTACACCACCCAATTTTCCTGACAGAGGAATAATTATATCAATATAATTAAGTCTCAAATGCAAAAATTATCTGTACAGCGTATACTGACATGACACTTCCTACACCAGAGAGCCATTGTTCCAGCCAGTAATTATCAAGTCACCTCTGACACA
This sequence comes from Dolichotis patagonum, assembly GCA_004027295.1. Taxonomy (NCBI): domain Eukaryota; kingdom Metazoa; phylum Chordata; class Mammalia; order Rodentia; family Caviidae; genus Dolichotis; species Dolichotis patagonum. Next base: position 65,160 of record PVJX010003371.1, read on the forward strand.
TCTTACTTCAATTTAAATGGAAATGTGTCTATTTCTTCTCAGCCCACTGGCCCATGTGATTGCAGAAATAGGAAAACTGGATTCTGAACTTCTCCAGTGGCCACTGGGTTTTCATCGAAAGAAGGTGAACATGAGAATAACTTATCCCTCGTCTGGCCTGGGGACTCTCTCTCATCAATACACTCCCCTAGTAATCTCCTGAATCTTTCTCCTGCTCTCTACTCTCATCGTAAATTTAGTTTCCCTCAGCATCTCTTGAAGTTGGTATAGTCTTTTTTTTTTAAGTTGTTGTAGTCTTAATGTGGTTGGTGTCCTTGTCTTCCATACAGACAGCTCTCCACTAAATGTTACACAAACAAAAGAAGCAATCTCTTTCATGCGGACACTCCACAGCTTAAAGGCCTTCAGTGGTTCCCCTTTCAGAACACTGCTTTTTAGCATACACAGCTCTCTACCACAATCTCCCTCAAAGGCACCTACCCTGCAATTAATTCCTACTGTGTGCCCCAGCTTCCAAGCATGCCACGTTCTTCACATCTCTGTGCCTCTGGATCTACCATTTCTTCATTTAGAATGTTCTTTCTTGCTGGATCCCTTATCTCCAAAGTGAACTCCTACTTGTTCAAGACTCATTCCATAGTCACCTCCTCTGGCTTCCTTGGGTAGCCTCTTTCATCTCTGTGCCCCCAGCGTTAACACAAGTTACATAGTAAGCACATATTCTATCAGCTTGTAAAGTAATTATTTTTCAATTTCTAATTGCCTATTTATTGAGCTCCTTATAAGTAGTATTGCGCTCAGTTGTACATCCCAAATGCTTGGAGCAGTATCATGAACTTAAAAGTCACCACATATATATTTCAGCTATAAATCCTTCCAGCTCTAAATTCATACTTGGGCAGTATGTGCAGGTCTTACACATGTGGGCTTTCAGTTCACACACACGGATTTGCAACCCAGCTCTAGCACGTACAATGTAATCTCAGGCAAATCTTGTCACCCACAACCCTCAGTTTTGTCATCTGCAAAAACCCCAGTAGAGTAAAGACTGCATGTCTATGCGAGGAGACTAGCTGAAAGATCCCCAGAAGAAAGTGCTTGGAATGCTGGCCCAGAATCCAGCAAATCTAGCTTTCCTGCCTCAGGACTACTGGGTGACAGCTTGTGAGTGTAGTTAAGTTTGAGGGTCTCCTCTGTTCTGATGCTTTCTCCCTACACTCCATTTCCCCTCCACTCTTTGAAACTCCATTAAGCATCTGGAGCACTCCATTCTATGCCCCATGGGCACACTCTTTGTATGCACCAGCCTGGTCTTCAGCATTCCTCTTGTCCTCTCGCCACTAACACATGTTCATGCCATACTCTCTTCCCTCACTTTTGAGTCACAAGTTACAAAAGTATGCCCAAAATTTAAGTAAAAACCAATATTGGCAAGTGTTTGCTCCCAGGTCCCAATAGGTCTTAACCTTGTTAGCACCTACACACAGCTGCTCCTTGACTTACAGTGTGGTTATGTCCCAATAAACCCACTGTTAGTTGAAAAAACTCCTAAGTTGAAAATGCATTGACTACCCCTGAATCAAACATCTTAGCTTAACAACACAGCACCGCACACTGTAGAGTTTCAGTTGTTTCCAGCTTGATTTCAGGAGGCTGACAGGGGGCTGAAGCTCACTGCCACTGCCCAGCATGTGGAGAAAAGGTCATCTGCCTATGGTTACCCTGGGAGAAGACCCAAATTCAGAGTGTTTCTTACTGAATGCATAGAGATTTTACACCATCAGTTGAAAAATCCCAAACTGAACCACCTTGAGTCAGGGACTATCCAAATCAATCCTAGGAGATACACAACTGGGGACTGCAGACCCAGCCTACAGATATGAAAGTTGGAAGGCTGACCCTTGAATAAAGGTATTCAAGTTGGGGGTAAGCAAAATGCTCAAGATCTTGAAGCCAACACACATTTGTCTGACTCCCCGGACCTCGTGAACACATCCTAGAATCCACGCCCTCCGTTTTACAATGCGTTCCTCTACCCTCGGTACAGAGCGATACAAGGTTGGAGTTATCTTTAGATGTTTTGTAAACTATAAGAGCTCTATGCACTCAAGATTGTCACAGCGGTACCATGCATAAGGATATTTCAGCCAATTGTGGACCACCAATAAGATAGTGAAGCTGTAAAATTCTAATAGAGCTGAAAAACTCTCCTCAGTGAGCAATGTCATAGCCAACATAATGTGGCAGTGCAATATAAAACGTGTTTTAGGTGGTGCTGGTGTAAACAAAATTACCGCCCATCGTATAAAAATATAGTACATACAATTATGTACAGTGTACAATAACTTAATGGTGATAAACAATCGTGTTGCTGGTTTATTTTTACTACATTATACTTTTAGTCATTATCTTAAAGTGTATTCCTTCTACTTATCAAAAAATGATGACAATGACTATAAAACAGTCTGCCATGCTATCCCAGTAGCAGCCTCCTACATTTCCTATTTGCTGTGACTTTTGGTCCCATCAAAGACCACAGGGAGTGACTGACTTACATCCTGTAGGTTTGGGTGAGGTTTGCACAAGAAAGAAGTCACCTGACAATGTGTGTCTCAGGATATACCTCTGTTGTTAGGGGACACATGACTGTATTTATCACATGACTTCTTCCCTCTTTCTATAGCACTGGAAGCCTCAGCCAGCATTTATCACAAGTCAAAGAAACATCCCTTATGAGCTCAGGATGTGGGGAGAAGTCCCTCAGGAAAACCAGCCCTCATTGATTATCTTGCATTGTGACAGCCATTCCCCCCAAGAATTGATCAGGGAGAGTGTGGGACAGAGCTAGTGGCACTGGTGATCAATGCTGGATCCTGGCTTCCCCAGGGCAGGACCAGAATCAATACTATCTCATTGAGAAATGGGGTGAGGCAGGGGCCACTGTCAGAGAAAGATGCCTGTGACATGGACAGTGAAAGACTCCAATATGCAGCAAAAGCCCAGGCATGACAATGATTGAGAACAACACAATTATTTCTGGACTTGACAGATTTCCGTCTGCTGAGTTAGGGAACGCTGTAGAGTCACAAACATTACAGCCTTATCTCAAGCTTGTGGGAAGCCCCAACTACATGCTGCAGAATGAACTGTGTTGATAGCTAGGTTCCCTTTCCTTCATGACCATTTTTCAGTGGGACTATTTCAAATTTCCCCCAATCCCTCTAATTCAAGAGCACTAGGGAGACTTATTTTCGGGAACAAATACCACAAAGATGGAAAGCAAGGTTTCTCCATCTTGTTACTATGGGCACTAGGGAGCTGACAGTCTTTTATTATAGGCATTAGGACTGCCAAGGGCATCTCACAGTGTTTGGCAGCATCCCAGCCTCAACCCACCAGCAGCCCCTGCTCCCCCTAACTGTGCCAACCAAAGATGTCTCCAGATATTGCCACATATTCAAGCAAGGAGTAAAAGCAATCATTCCCAGTTGAGAGCCTAGCCCCAGACTTCATTTTAGAAAAGTCAGACATTCTGGAGTCAAATATAAATTCAAATCCTGGACAAACCACTTCTTACCACATGAATTCATCTTAAGGATGAAAACCACCTTCTCCCATGACTCAGGGAGTCTGGACTAACTAGAAAGTATGATACAATGTCAGCAACTCCAAATAAGGAGGCCTGGGCCAGCTGCGTCTCCTGGCTGCTGGTTAGAAGTGCAGACTCTCAAACCCTGCCCTACAGGTGCCACCTCAGAATCTCCATCTTCACACGTCCTCAGGTGATGGGTGTGCAGGTGTCACTGGAGGAATTCCAGTGCCATGGCTCAGAGCAGAGGCTTGAGTCGGGCACTAAATGCCTATGTAGCCTGGTGCCACTCTTTCCTAGCTACGTGGCCTTTAGGCAAGCATCTCAACTCCTTGAAGTCTCTCTCCTGAATTGTATGAAATAGAAATAAAAATATTACCTTGATCATAAGGTAGAAAATGCAGATTTAATTAGATGGTGTATGGAAAGCATTCTGCACAGTGCCTGCCTCACAGCAGATAAGCAATCAGGGTTGGTCCCAGGCTGCTCCCCACCCTCCTCTCAGACGCCTCACAGACTGGGACATTAGGCAGCTAGGCTTACTGCGGTGGAACATAAAGACGCTTGAAGCCACCTCCACACAATTTTGTGATCTTCCTTTTGATGGAGTCTGAAATTATAACAGCCACTTGGCCACTCATGGTCCATTTATCCATTTATTGACTCAGCAGGAAAGAAAAACAACTGCTAAGCGGTGTGCTCTCTCTTCCTGCCACATCTCCAGGTTATGGCCTGGCTGTGCGTGCCTCTTGCAAGAACAGCCTCATCAAATTCGCCTCGCAGCTGGAGCCCACCAGCTCTTGCAGCTCCATCAATTCTGCCCTCCCAGGCCCTCAGGAGCATCTCCCATGTCTGACTGAAGGCTTCGGATGATGACACTGAGCAGCACTCCGGAAGCCTGGTGTTGACTCTGAGGCCGCCGTTATTTTTTCTTCAGCTGTGGGATACAGTTCTGTGACCTTCTCCCAGTACCAGGGACCACTTCAGATACAGCCTCTCAGGGCTCTTTTTTCTCCTTATTACCTCTCCGGGGACTACAGTTATCCTGGAAGGGATAGTGGCCTGAACCAAACAAAACTTAAACTGACTTCTTTGGAACTACTGGAAGTAAATCAGTGCATATCCTGTTTAAATCCTAGGTCTTGATGGGACCCTTTCAATTTTATGATCCAAAAAAGGACACTAAACAATACCTTGTGGATCAAATTTGGCCTGTCACCTGTTTTTGTAAACGAAGTTTTATTGGAACCCAGCTTTTCATTTATGCATTATCCCTATTTTCATGTTCTATGGCAGACTGCTGAGGTGGAGTAAGAGACTCTATGATCTGCCAAAAGGGAAATATTCATTATCTGGCTTGGCAGAAAAAATTTACTGGCCCTGTTCTAAAATTCCAGAGTTCTAAAATTCTGTAGTATTAGGAACTTATTAACCTAAGAATATAGAGATTTCAATATTGCATACTTCTATTGAGCCACATAAAATCTACTGTGTCCAACCATATTTGACCTATAAGAACATCAAATTTATAGGGATCAGCTTATGAGTTGACTATATTGTGTACCGAATGATTCACGATTCTTTCATTCCTAAGATACACCGGCTGTAAGATTCTAAGGTCTTATACACTGAAGTTCTAAGATGCTATCATCCCAAATGCTAACATGTCGGGGCTCTGAACACTGAGAATTCATACAGTGCTGGAGAGGTAGCTGCATTAGAAGGGAGGAAGGCATGAAAGTTAATAAGCAGACATAGAAGAGGCTAGCTGGCAAAGTAACTTTTAAAAAGATACAGATTGGTAGTACCTTGTGAGAAAAATGGAAAAAATACAGATGAGAGATGGAAACATTTGTGTCTTTGTCATCGCAAGAATAAGGCAAAACTGAGACGTGATCCAGAGACAGTGAGAGACAAATGAGGCCAGTTGTCCATGTACTGCTCTTGGTTTCTCCAAAAACAGGTTCTGCTCTAATCTGATGATGAGAAGAGCCACATCTGAGTAAAATGAAAACTAGGGAAGGAGTTTAATCCTAGAGAGAGGCAAATAAAGTGGGAACAGAGAATAGGCTATGCAGGCTCCGGACAAGCCTGCTATCCAATATGGTGGCCACGTAAGGCTACTGGGCACTTCATATACGGTTAGTGCAACTGACAGACTGAATTCTAAATTCTGCTTCACTTCATTCATTTAAAAGTAGAGAGCCCTATGGCCTGCAGCTACCACCCTGAATAATGGCATCCATGGATATTTGCTTACATTATGGCGAGATGGAAAATAATCCTGGGAAACCATCATGCTCCACCCGTTGTGTCCGCTACAGTCGTTACTCCACGGGCAACAACTGGAGAGACTCCAAACTAAACGTCACTGGGTCCTATGTTTCCACACCCAATGTTTCTAAGTTTCTAAGACTCTGAAAGATGTTACTATTCTATGTTCTAAAGACCCCAAGGGCAGAGGGGCCTAGGAAATTCTACTAATGAATACTGACAGCCTCCACTGGCACCCGGTTTTTAAGAGTGAACTCTCAGTTTTGCATATCAAATATATCTTAGAGTCACTCAACAGACAGCAAGCATTTGAACTTCTACTGGGAATATATTTCCCTTTTGGATTCCACACTGGAAACAACCAAAAGAAAGTGACACCTTGGAGAAGGAAGTAGCATAGTCGAGGAAAATCATAGAGAAGCAAAACAGTGAAATCAGTAATTCAAAGGCAAGAATAGTAAGGTACACAGCAAACTGTGTGGTGAAGATATGGGTGGAGGGAAGTCCTGGCTCTTACCTTTCTTAGCCTAGGTCTCCTTCCCTCTAGTAGTCACCATAAAATATCTACATTAGGGTCTCTTCTGAGCATGAAAGTCACCTGAAGATCTTGTTATAGTGACACTTGTGACTCAAAAGTGCAGGGAAGAACCTAAAGATTCTACAGCCAAGAACGTTGGTCTTTGTATACATTTTGAAAAGCCAAGTCCTAAGCCACAGGGAGTTGTAAGCATTCAGTGACAGGAAGCATAAAAAACACTCAGACCTGGCATAAATAATAAACCATTGTATAAATAATCATTAACAACTACAATAAGTAAATATAAGCTATACATTACCTGATTTAAAATCAGTCTCCAGCTGACATCCATAACAGAAACTAAACAGGATCACAAATCAAGATTCTGCTTATACTTTTCTTATCAAGAACAATCATTTTCTCTTGCCCCAGTTAAGTGAGTCTTAATTATTAGTTATCACCAGACAAAAGTCTGGATTGTCCCCAGAATGCTGTCTGGAAATCACATCAGTTAAAATGCCAGCCTAATTATTACATTCGATATGCTGTGTCCTTGACTTGCAGGCACAAAGTCTTAAAGGCTGGCCCAACAATAAACTACAACAGAAAGGACTCTAGCAAGGGGCGTACATAATAGTCTTAATGTGTGCACTTGGGGCTTTCCAACTGGGTCTGCACCTTTGTGTCGAAGATGGAGTATGCTGAGCCAAGGAAGGCATCTTGGCCTGAGAGGGCATTGGCAGAAATCAAAAGCAACAGGACCCTCCTTGAAAATTCAAAGCTGCTTGACTTTCAAATGAGCTACACAAAGATGTGCATCACTGAACTGTAATGACGGCGGGGTCCAGCAGGAAAGCAGACAGCCTTCTTTGTTCAGTTTCACTTCCTTGTTTTTCAGCAGGGGTGAGGGCATGGGTACTAGGGTCAAACACTTCATATGTCCAAGACTTCCGTCTACCTTTAGAGATGAGATACCTGGGACTCAGAGGGAACTACTGACTGGCCCAGGACAATCTAAAAGAGCTAGAGCTACAGCCAGGATTTAGATCTCGCTCTGTAGCCCAAGAGCACGCAAACTACAGTTTATGGGCTGAACCCAGTCCACCATCTGTTTTTGCAAATAAAGTTTTATTGGAATATAACCACACCATTCATTTGTGTATGGCCCATGATTGCTTTAGCGCTACAACAGCAGAGTTCAATAGCTGTGGCAGTGATGGTATGGCCCACAAAATCCAAGATATTTACTGTCTGACCCTTTACAGAAAATATTTGTTAATCCTTGGGATACAGCAGCCAGTTGCTACCCAGACCCAAATCCAGCAGGCCCTCAGGAGGAAATAAAAACCATCTTATGTTTGTTTCTTTGTTTACTAAAAGGTGACATCAGCCTTTTTTTCTGCTGATCCACTAATCAATTAACTCAGAGAAGCAGAAGCCTGAAGGATTCCCCCTGAGTGAGTGTTTGTTTATAAGCCTTTCTCCAGCATAATGCTCTGTCTCCAACTCAGTGCCAAACTTCAATAGCAGCACAGACCATGACCATGTCATCCCCCACTGAAGACAAACAGGAAACCCAGATCTGCCACCCAACTGGGCGGATGTCAGCTGCAGACAGCTGCAAATTGCCTGAACAAGGACAGATGTAGTTCGTTTTTGCCTTTCTTTTTCCATTTGAAAACTTTGCAAGGGGGAAGATGAGAATTCTGTTAGGAAAATGAATGTGTTGATTCTAATTATCTAAGCAGGCGGCAGAGGTGACATGTGGCAGGATGGGCTCCGCGTCATTTACCTGGAATGCAGCCAAGGCAAGGCTAGGGAAGGGCAGAATTCCAATGGAGCTGATGCTCAGGACACAGAGCATAAAGAGGAGGCATTTAGGAACCAGGGTTCACAGAGCTAGGGGTACAGCCCATGGGATGAAATTCCCAAAATTATAACACTGGAAATGATCCACTACTGAACCACTGGCCTAGGCTTATACCTGTTACGAAGCTCAGAGCTTATTTACTCTCAAAGTGGCTTTGGGGTGCTCTCTGATTTGGATCTCACTCTTGTGATGATGATGATGATGGTGGTGGTGGTGGCTGTGGCGATGATGATGGTGGTGGTGATGATGGTGGTCATGGTCATGGTGGTGATGGTCATGGTGAGTGGCGGGAGATGATGGTGATGTGATGATGAAGATGACAGTGATGATGATGATGACGATATTGGTGGCAGTGATGATGATGGTCATGGTAGTGAGAGTGACAGTTTTCATGATGGTGTTGGCAGTGATAATGATGATGAGGAGGAGGAAGATAGTGATTGTGATGCTGCTGCTGATAATAGTGGGTTTGCTTTGTGTCAGGCACTGGGATAAGCACTTAAACACACCGCCTCATCAAATTTTTCCTGTGATGTTGTGGAGGAGCTGCAGTGACTCTGCCCACTTTATAAGACAAGAGGCAGCCAAGAAGCTGACAGCCTGACCAAGGCCACACTGTAAGGGACTGGTAGAACTAAAAGGTGCAACTAAGCCTCCTAACTCCCACTCGAGTGCTCTGTCCAGCTCTTCTCTCCATTGGTGATTTTAAGCCTACTGTGTGTTAAGCAGTATCCTAGGAGAAAGGCAAGAAAGTCATTAACAATAAAATAATGAATATTTTAGATTTTATGGGTCAAATGGCCTCTGTCACAAACGCATCTGACACTGCAGCATGAAAATAGCCATAGACAGCATGTACATGATTGTGACTATGTTCCAATAAAACTTTATTTACAAAAAACAGAAGGTCAGACATATCTGATCATGCATTTAGCAAGCACTGCCTCAGGTGTCAGAGTGGCAGAGCAGGTGAGACCCAGTGGGGAGCTGTGCTACTAACTAACACAGATCTATACCAGCTTGGATCAAAGAGATGTGAAGAAAATGTATGCTTATCACTGTAACACCAACAGACACAAAGTCACAGACAGAAAGCAATGGTGATTTCTGCTGTTATATGGCACAGCAAGATGGCTATAGTTAGTGTACTATTTCAAAATAAATGGAAGACAAAATTTTAAATGTTCTCATCACAAAGAAAGAACAAGTTTTGGAAGTGACGAATATTCTAATTAGTCTGATTTGATCATTCCATAATGTACACAGGTACCGAAAAATCCCACTGTTCCTATAAACATATACAATCAATATTTGTCAGTTTAAAAGCAAAGAATGAATGCATGTTGAGCTATTTCCAAAAAGAACAAAGAACACATGGGAACTGCTGGATAGTTGGTAATCTCTCTCAAGGGAAAAAAGAGGACATCTCTCTGCCATTTGAACCATCTCCCCAGGGGTAAGAGGGCACTTTCAGCTGTAGCATCAATCTGGGAGGGGCTGGAGAGAGGGAAGAAGCTATAGTGATGCGGTTCCTGTGGAGGCAGTAATTCCCGACCCCCACAGGTACATGACCCACAGTAGAATTTCAACCAGTGTGAACTCTGAGAACAAAGAAGTTGGGATGAAGACAGCTACAGACCTCCAGGCTTGTGATTCTGTGACTCCAAGTATAGACCCTGGGGTGCAGAGAGATGCTTTTCTTTAGAGGATGCTGCCACGGTAACTATCAGCCCTTTTGGACACACTTAAACTTTACAGCTACTGATCAACTAGTTCTGGGATGGTTCTGTGTTTGAGGAACACACCTTACAGATCATTTGCTCCACTGTGAAAAGAGAGTCTAACAAAGGGAGAGGCATATCCAAGGTCACACAATGAGCTGCACCAAGTGTACAGTGAGCTACAGGCAGGATCCAAACCAAATCAGGCCTCCTGGCAGCTGCTCATACTAGGTGAGCTTCTTCCTTGAGAGGACAGAAAAGAATACCAGGCTGTCCCTTCTGCTCCCCCCTTTTTTATCTACTCTACTATGGAATAGTCCAGCCTAGAAATAACAGAAAAGGTATAAACACAGAGGAGGAAAAGACAATCAAATCAGGGGCAAGAAAACCTAGAAAGGTGAGTGAGAGACGCCAGAAAAATAAGGCACACAGGCACAGCCTCTGCAGGGGGCATCAGAGGATTTCACCTTCCTAGGAACCATTCCCATTCTTCTGGCACCAACACCCCAGCTGTCCTTGGGGAACTACTCTTCCCTAACTCTCAGTTCATGAGGTTAGGATGCAGATGACTCTACTCTAGCTTTCAAGGCAGGACATGCATTCCATAATTGTCTGATCATATCTTACAGCCTTCAACCACCAGGGCTCAGCTTAGGCACAGGCATGGAGCCCAACCAGACTAATCAAAACCAGTGGAATTCCTTGCTGGACTTTGGTTTGAGCTGCTGGGTAGAAGGGATCCTTTTCTTACTGAGGTTGATGAGGTTGGAATCACAACTCTGAGGCCACTGGAAAGGGAAAACTTGCCTGAGACCAACACAGAGAAGATGGGGAGGGAGAGGATTCAACCAGTGGTGTGCCTATAAATGTTTAAAACTGGTTTTATAGGGGACAAGTGGGCAGAAATTCTGGTTGTAGCATCTGTCAATTTCCACATTGTACTATTCTCACAATGGCCAATGTCAAGCAGCTAATGCAATGTCTCTCAACATAGACTTGGGGAGGGTTGTGCACAATCGGCATTCTGGAACCTGGGTTCAGACTACTGATATCATGTGAATCACTGAATTCCACAGGGTCTGAAACCAGAGGCCATTAGATTTTGTCATGACATGAACCAATCAATTTCCTTTTGCATAAATCAATTTGAATTTTGTTAACCACTTACAACTAAAAGAGCCATAATTTGACAAATTCTCTCATCCTTTCCCAACTCCATACATTTCAAATTCTAAAACAGTCAATTCTCCCAGAAAGAATACTTTTGCTTTCCCACGGCTTAGTCTACCATTAAGTTCTCAGTGCTTTCTTCTTGCTATTTAAGCTCAGCGAAAGAAATACCACCAGAAAGAGAAGAATTACCCTTCAAATTGACTTGTCACTTGGAAATGAATTCAAGGCACCAAGAGTTTAACTTTGGTGCCCTTGCATTTTCTTGGGACCAGCATCTCCTAAAGATGTTAAATGGTACCAGTGCTGGTTTTTCTACTGTGAAGGCTAAACTTCATAGGCCTTCTTGACATGCAATTAAGGGACACAAAACCTCATCTAAATGTTTTGAGTTGGATTTATTTGAATAATTTAATGTACACCTGCAGTATTCAATCAATACCCTCTCTTTCTTTTTTAAGTAATTAACATGAAGTTAAGTTACTCTAATTTCCAGCAAGTCTGAACTGACAAAAGTTCAATTGATGAAGTCTCAGGGGACAAGATTAGTATCTGCTCCTCATTTGCCAACTTGAGATTCAGCACATTGTTTGTAATTGGTATTAGCAACTTTAAACTCTGATTAATTGCTGGAGAGCCTATTTCCAATGCAAAAACAAAGCCACGAGCCGAGAAGTAATAGACCCAATTATTCCTAGGTATGCTTTTGGTAATAGATTTTTATTATCAGAATATCTCATCTCAGAGGCAGATGCAAAAAAACTCATTTCATTAGACAACAGCACCTTCTGAATTGAGATGAGCACATTCAGCGTTTGGGATAAAGACAGTGTGGAAGAATTCAGTTTCAGAAACATGCTTGGGTGCTCGTTGCGGCAGCACATGTACAGAAACTTGCTTGCAGCTGGTGGTACCAGGCCCTAAGTTCCTTTGAGGACCAAGTTTCTTGGGCTAGAAAACTCTGATAGTGAGGGACATAAGTGCACACAGGTGCTCTGCCAGCTCTCTGCATATGCACAAGGCCATTAAGGGCAGAGTTAACATAGTCTGTGAACATGGATTTTATAAACGTGCTAGGCCATTTTGGATCGTGCTGAGATAACGGGACAGTAATTAGGAGAGCTATCTCTCTGTCAGGAGAGCAATAAAATGTGTTATTTACACCCAGCTTGTGGCCCCAAATGCCCTCCATATGGGATGACTTTTTAAATACTTCAATTCCCAGCCAAAATAATTCAAGTTTATGTGCTCAAGTTCAGAACCACTTGCAAAAGGAAAATATTCAGAGCTTTTCAAAATGAACCCCTTAACTCTGGGTTGGGCAAATGCTCAGGGAAAGGGCCCCTATTCCAACCTGGAGGATGGAAACATGGGTCTTTGGGTGTAACAACCAAACTAAAGAAATTAAGACAACTCAAAAATCAAAAAGAATCTGGCTTTGGACTTTCTAAGATTCTTACTGCATGTGACCAGACTCTCAGAAAACAAGATGAAGCAGATAAAAGATGGAGGAACCATATGTCTTTAGGGAAATAATGAGAGAGGTAGAGTATAAACACGGCATGAATCACTTGCTCTAGTCCTTGGGTAGATATGGTGGTACCCATTTTACATACAAAGTTAAATAGCTTACTATAATTTTGCTTTAATAAAGACATGAGTGATGAGATTTGATACAGGAGTCTTCTGTCTCCAAACTTTCCTTCCACTCCGCTGATAACCTTCCACCCAGGAAATGGGAACCCTACTCCAAGGAGACGCCAAGTCACTGGGTGGCTGGAAATGGCTCAGATGGACTGACAAGAGCTAATACATTTTCAAGAATTTTCCAAGCTTGTCATCAAACATAGTTATTAAAAATTAAGTGATATAAATTATATCAAGTGATTTAAAAAATAACACATACTCATATGCTTCCTAATTATCTTACTAACATTTTATTATTATCTATATTATTGGAATTACTTGTGTTTGCCCTATCTATATAGTAAAAATGATATATAATATTGTGCTACTGTGCCTGGCCTCTCAAATCCACATTCAAGGACATATCAGCCTGGGAGGCAGAATTTACACCACAGAAATTGGCAAAAACGATAAATCAGGAGGAATCTGCCTGACCCGAGTGCCACGTGTTAAACACAGACCAGCACATCTCTGCTCCTAGCTCTTTTCCTGGTGTTTTAATGGATACTCCCAGATCCAAAGTCACCTTTCAATGGCATCAGTGAAAGGTTTTATCCTAAAGGGAAACAGACCAGTGCAGAGGAGACACAAGACCTCCGAGCATCCTCTCATTTGCTTTAGACCTCACATTATTTTCATTTTTCCCCTCTGAAAGTGGAACGTATACCCCAAAGTAATACCAAATAAATAATTCATGGACCATATATAATTAATGCTGGATTTAACAGAAGTAGAGCCATAAGTGGTTGTCTATTAACTATTTATGACCTTGCCTGGGCGGCTGACAAGCCAGACTCAGTGCGGAGATCACACCCGTGCTCCCATGTTTTATTTAAACATTATTAAAAGTACACAGTCTGCAGCAAAGCTTTCAATCCCACTCAGAATTAGATTCCACTGTGAAGTTGCCTCTGGGTCTTGGAAAGGTTAGGAATGGGTTTTGCTGGAAACACGACTATCTCTTTTCTGTGTGTGTTGGGAGTTGAGTTCCCTACTTCTCCTATTCTGGCTCTTCTCTCCTTGTTGGTGCCCTGGGGTGCATTGCCTCACCTCCTTGAGCTTCAGTTTAATCATCTGTGCAATGGGAAATACTGGAAGCTCTACCTTAAAGAGTAGATCAGATGGGTGGTCCTCAACAGGAGAGTGATTCTGTCCCTTTGGGACACTTGGGAATATATACAGATACATTTGATTGTGATGACTAGGGTAGGGGTATTATTTGTGTCCAGTAAGCATAGGCTAGGGATGCTGCTAAATATTTTACTATGCCTAAGATGGTCCCCATACACAGGAGAATGTCAGAAAATCCAAGAAAAGTAAGAAGCAAGGAGAAGTAAAACAGAGCAACATCTAGTAAGTGCCAGTATTTGAGACTTGTGTATCTTAGCTCATTTAATACTCACAGCCATCTAGTAAGAAAACTTGTTACACTTACTCTTTTACAGTGAGTGAATCTGAAACTTCACAATGCTAACTTTGTTCTCTGAGATCTCGGACTCCAAGTCTGCTGTTCTTTCTACAATCCTATATTGGGTTGAATAATGTCAAAATCCATATTCAACCTCAGAATGTGATCTTTTTGGAAATAGGGTCTCTGCAAAAGTGATTAGATGAGAGGAAGCCATACTAAATTATGGTGGGCCCTAAATCCAAAAACTGTTGTTCTTATAAGAAAGCAGTGGACACTCAGGGACTTATAGAGAAGAAGAAAAAACATGCACAGATAGAGAAGAGAAAACCACCATCTGATATAGAGGCAGAGACTGAAGTAATCCAGGCAGCAGCTAAGGAACACCTGGAGCCACCGGGAGTTGAGAGAGAAAGCAATGATTCTTCCTTAGAGGGAGGGAGGCCTGAGACACGTGAATCAGCTGGCCTCTCAAACTGGGACATGATAAATCTTGTTTTTAGACACTCAGTTTGTGGTAATTTGTTATGCAGCCTTAGGAGATGAATACATACCCTCTTCTGTGAGGGATAGAAGAAGGAGAGAGAGAGAACAAGCAAGACAGGGCAGAAAGGAGCAAGCTAATTAGTAAGTGGCATGAAATGAGGGATCTGCAATAAGAACAAAGAGAAGGAAGAAAGGACAGAGCTAAGAGTACGTGCTTGCATTCCTATTTCCAGGTTACCTCTGTCTATTTGGAGATCTGGCGGTTGCCTGGTTCATCCATGCCCAACACACAACAGGAATTCACTAGACACCTGCTGAATGCAAGTGTGAGACAGTGTTTTAGTTTTCTGTCTGCAACAGAATACCTGGAACTGGGTAAATTATAATGAACAAAAATGTATTTGGCTCTTGTTCTGGAGGCTGAGAAGTTCAAGAGCATGGAGCCAGTGTCTGGAGAGGGCTTTTGTGCAGCATTGCCCAAGGATGAAGGCAAGAAGGCAGGAGGACAATAGGGCAAGACAGCAAAAGGGGCCAAACTCACTTTTATAATAATCTACTTTTGCAGTAACTAAGCTACTTGCATAAGAAAAGTCCATGAATCCATTTTCCCCTGACCAGCTCTTACTGGCCCCCAGTTCCCTACAATGTTACACTGGGCATAATATTTCCAATGCACAAACTTTGGGGGACACACTGAAACCACAGCAGGAGACAACATTGAATACAACTGGACAACTGATCTCTCAAAGCTGCCTCATTATCTAAGATGCCCAAAACACCTCTGTGATACTTCCCTTTTTATGTTACTTGGTTGTGTAACCTTTAATTGCCTCCCACTAGACAATTTATTTTCTTTTAAGAGAACAAAAAGAAAACTCCCCTTGTACAGTGATCAAAACAGTTTAAGTTATTGCTAAAGACTTGAAAGTTTAACAAATGTATTCATATGCAGCTGTAATAAATATAGACTTTCTGTTTGAATTCATATTACAGGGTATGTCGATAAGCAGAGGAGTTCTGACAAATCTGCTTAATTTGATTATCATCAAAATTAATTTACCATAGTGTATTTTTAAAAGAACAGAAATAATACATCCTCCACACAAGCTACCCCAGATCTCCTGGTTGCATGTTACTGCTTCCTCTTTGTTCACAAATCCCTTCTTGCATCAGAGATATTTAGAGGCAGGTGCATCTGTTCCTTTAGCTCTTCAGCAGTTCAAGGGTGCAATGCCTGGTCCTTTCATATCTGTACCTGCCATAACATCAGAAAAAGGGCTGGGCATATACAGGATGCAAACACTTGTGGAGCTGAAATTTCTCATTTTTAGGGTATACTCTGTGAGCTATTCATTTCAGAGATAAAATTTCAAAATGTTGAGGAAACTCTTCAACAGACAATCACTGAGCGTCTACCCCTATGCCTGACCTTGAACTGTAAGCTAGAGACCTAAAGGCAAATTAAACTCACTCTCTTTCTCAGGGTTTTCTGTCTAGGAAGATGGGAACACAGGTGAATCCTAGTAATTGGGTGATGGTGATGCATGCATTTATGGGGTGAGCATGGGGGGGGCAGGGACACACAAAGGAGATGCTTAGTCTAACACCTGATCTGAATTTTGAAGGCAGAGTAGGCAGGAGGCAGATCCAGGAGAATAAAAGTAGCGAGTCGAGGAATAATGCAACACTGGGTGCTCAGCGTAGCTTTCAGGCATCGGCAGGTGACAAGAGGCAGATATCCAAGGCAAACCTACAGAGGCCATGAGTCAGAGGCTCCAGCCTCGGGGATGAAGAAGCAGGCACATCTGGCTGAAGGCAGGCAGAAGCCAGGTCTTCTTTACACCATGGACATTCTCCAGTCCCCTGGACACCCACCTTGGGTGCCTGGCCTGGGCCCAAGGCAGTTTCCCCTGGGCTCCACAACTAATGAAAAATAACAGGATATGTGCTCATGGGTGAGCTGTCTCATCACTCCAGTGACACATGGACTTGAATGATTTAGAGCCAAAATATTCTTTTCTCCATAATGGCTCCTGGAGTCACCAGGAATAGTACATTTACTAAAATTAATGGCAAAACTTCATTTTTCTCTTTTCCAGGAAGCAAAGTTTCATTGGTAGGGTAATTGATCCTGATCTGGACATGCCGGTGAGCCAGGAGGGTATAAATCATCCACGTGCAACAACTCACAGCCCTTTAAACCAACACCAGCAGTGACAAATGGTGCAGGCTAGGGACAGGCAGAAAGAAATGAGGAAGGGAGATTCATCATCACCCTTCTTGCATCTCCCAGAGGGCCACGGCCCTCTTCTGCTTCTCACACAGGAGCTGTATCTCAGCAGGGTCACGCTGGAAAAGCAGCAGGGTGCCACTCTGACAGCTCTACTGTTGGACACACAGAGGCACCGTCTCAGCTCTGCCACCCTGCCCCTGCAGCCCCCAGGCAGCCTCACACCTCTGCCCTCCTCACTGTTCCCTGCAGATGCTGATAGTCCATGTTAGCATTAAGCATCAAAGAAGACGTCTGCTGAGGGCCTGAGCACAGAACAACACAATGTTTGAGGGAATAAATGAGTGAATGAATGAATGAACGCTGGACTGCAGAGTTGGGAGATTCCTTCTATCCCTTTCAGGAGATTTGAATTTTAAAATGGAAGACAAAGAGAATGACGCTTTACTCTTAGAAATGGATTTGTGGTGGTAACAGTGGGCATGGGAGAAAGAATTAATGCCAACTGGCCAAGGATCCCCCAAATCACAATGCATGACTGCTGGTCTGGCCTGTAAAAATTCTATGCTCTCACCCTGAAGAAAACTTTGTCTTTGTCTAAAATACGCTAGCAATGGCCCGAGTGCTATTTCCCTGTGGAATTACGTATTTCCCATACCTGTGGGCTCCTTGGTAGTGAACCAGCACTTACCACCAAACTTGACTGATAATAGAAACTAAAGCTACAGCAAGCACGTGTTATGGGTGGGGTCCAAAATGTCTCCCAAAGAGGCTCATTGTGTGGAATGCTACTCTTGGGCTGGTGGGCAGTGACTGGACCATGAAGGCTCTGACCTGATGATCCATTGATAGATTTATAATCTGATGGTATTATTGGGAGGTGATAGAAACAGGAGGTGAAGCCTAGGTGGAGAGGATGGGTCATGGGAGACTAATTGTTTCCTGGTCCCTTCCTTTCACGCTACCTTGCCCTCTCTGCCCAAAGACACAGGAAATCGCTGAGGGAAAATAGGTTGGTAAGTGTGGGACATTTAGTGTTAAAAAGAGGTCAATGGCCTGGCATTGTCATTTTGAGCCTTATTATCCCCCAATGTGCTAGCTTCCTTCACATTATCAGCCAGGTGGAAACATAACCTCCACTCCAGAAGTGAATTCCAGGGTGATTTCCCATGGAATATGTCCACTGGGACCTGTGAATATAGCTTCATTTGGAAAGGTGTTCTTTGTAGACATAGTTAAAATAAGGACCTCAGGATGAGCTCCACCCCAATTTAGGGTGGGTCCTAAATCCAATGGCAATTGCCATTATATGCAAAAGATGGGTATTGGAGACACACATACTCAGAGGAGAAGGACATGAGAAGACAGAGGCAAAGACTGGAGTCACCCCACCACAAGCCCGCAATCCCTGCAGCCACCAGAAGCCATAGAAGACAAGGGATGTGTAAACACCTTGGAGGGAGCCCACTCTGCCGACACCTTGACTTCAGACCCCTGAGCCTCCATGGCTGTGTAAGAACACATCTGTGCCATCTGGTCTGTGGCTGTACATTATGGCACCCGTGGGAAATTGATCTACCTCCCAACCATAGATAAAAAGACAAGCTCAGCCTTGACAATCTTATCCAAATTCTTAACAATGGAGCAAAAAGCAAAGACGCCCTAACTCCAGCACACATGTAAGCTTTGTGTGTTACCTATAGTTTGTGTATTTCTACTGCGAATCACATGCAGGAGCAGTACATAGGCCCATCTCATTTCACTGTACTTTTCCTCATTAATATTCACAGATATTGCACTCACTACAAACTGAAGGTCTGCGGTGACCTTGTGTGGGGCAAGCCTACCAGTCCACGTTTCCAATGACTCAGAGGACCTTCAGCGTTCCTCAGCAATTATTTTTAAATTAAGTCATGTGCATTGTTTAAAGACACATGTTGTTGCACATTTAATACACTAAAATACAGTGCAAACATACCTTTTAAATGCACTGGGACACAAAAACTCTTGTGACTCTCTTCATTGTAATAATCACTTTATCACAGTGGCGTGACTCTAAATCTGGAACATCTTCAAGATGTGACTGAATAATCTTTTTAGCACTTTAGGGCCTTTAAAGATTTGAATATGGCTTCAGGAATGGAGCAAGAGAAAAGAAAATGGAAACAGAGGCAAGAGGGAGATGGGGGTGGAGCAAGGGAGAGAAGAAGAAAAGCACTATTTGATGTAATCAAGTGCCTTCCTGTCTGCCAGCTAAAGAAGATGTCAAGGGAAAAAGACGGGGACATGGCAATATGAGAAACAGGTTGTCAGTGAGGAAATCATCCTGTCAACTGCAGGACAGAACTCCTGTCTCTCCCAGGGCCAAGACAGAGGAACTGGCAGCCAGGGGACCTGGACTTTGTCTGGGAATCTGTTTCTACGTGGTACCTCTCCAGCCCCCACGCAGCAGAGCCGGGCACCTGGCTTGTCAAGGGCAAAGGTGATGGGGTGACTTCGGCTGTGGAATACCATGGTACCCAGAGTCTACTTGTTGCAGGAAGACAAGCTGATGCAACCTGTACTTCAGAGGCAATGACTGTACCTAGAGGCCTTTGGACCAACCTTGGCATACTACAGATTGTCTCAGTGAAGGCTCTGTGGTTCGGGGAAGAGTAGAGGTCAGAGGCCTCTCAGATCACAGATTCAGAAGTCTGGGCCCTTGGATGCCTGCAGTCTCTGCAGGAAACGTTTCCTGGGATGCACCACATGATGGAGAATGCTCATTAGGCAGGAAACAAGTTTAAAATGTTCCTCAGACCACACTAGAGACAAAGCATTATTTAGTGCTAAAATAACGGACTACAAGAGTTGGGCAGACCTGGATTTGAATTCATATTCAAGTGCACCCCTGGGCACGTGAATGCACTACTCTGAGCCTCGATTAGGCCTTGGTTTCCCCATTTTTACAATGGACTTTGTAAGAGTAGTAACCTCACAGTTCTGATTGGAAGACAAACAAAAAATGTTTCACCTAGAGCTTAATACACAGTGGCTTTTATCCTTATCATTTTTCTCTTTCATGTATGCTGTTACTGTTAATAGCCCAGGAACAGTTCCACATTTATGACATGCAACCTTAAGCTAGGTATCTCACTTCTTGGAAGGCTCAGTTTTTTCATCTGTAAACTGGGAGTAAAAATCACAGAGCATGACAATGCTAAGCCTGTGCAAGGCTGACTGCCAGTAGACATAGGTTCCCTCCTTTTTGCATGAGGGTGTCCTACCCTTGGAATATAATATAAGAGGTAGGAAAAGAAATCTGATGTCTGAGATGTCCACACGCTTGGCGCCCAGGCAGCAGTAGTGAACGCCACTGGTCTGCAGTGTCGTACTGCAGCCCATTCCTTTGGGTTTTTCCCTGCATCCTGCCCATCCCAAAGGCCCAAGAGGCAAGACCTTGAGTTTCCCTTTCTGAAGTCCTCCCCTAGACTGTGTGAAGGGCTCCATCGTGGCCCGTATCTACAATCACTGAAAGCCAGTTTGCGGACAGGACTCACCAGCTCCATGCACCGCCGGCTGGCCTCCGCCTCTCGTTGTGCCAGCTCCTCCATGTCTGCCTTGAGTTCTTCCAGACGCCGCTGATAATACTGGCTGCTCTCTCGCTGCTGGGACTCAGATGCCGCTGCCCGTGACAGCTCCTCACCCATCTTAATCAAGCTGTCCCGAAGCCGGATCACCAGGACCTGTGAGGGCCAGAACACACCTCTGAGAGGCCAGCCAGATGCCAGGAACAGAATCCTCTGCTGAGTCTCTGCCTGTTTGCATACAGTAACTGGGCTAAGAATCCCAACTCTTGCTATGCAAATGAATTGACTGAAAATGGAGGAAATGCTAACTGCTACTCTAAGAGGCAAGAGAATACAGAGAGCACTCTCACTCTCATGATGATCTGGGTTCGGGTTCCACCTCTACATCTTCCTGGCTGTGTGACCTTGGGCAAGTTAGTAAACCTCTCGGAGACAAAGACGCTGGTTGGATCTGTGTATAGCAGGAATGCTTCCCAGGCCTACTCAATCTACTGAGTTTAGAAGGCACAAAGGACTTGGAGATTCAAGGCTGGGAACTGTCAATATTTGCAGCAACCCCGTCCATCCTGAGGTCTGGCAGATATACCGGTGCACAGGACAGAGAACGACGCTGGGGGTTAGAACCACTTTCCAAGGTGATTTTGGTTTCCAGATTTATACAGTGAGTTCCTTTGATCAGATCATCTATCATGAGCCTCAGCCCTAATTCTTCATAGTATTTTTCCTTTTGAGGGGACAAAAATCCACAAGGAAAAATGAAACAACAGATAGAAAGGTGTACTGGGCAGCGAGAGTGCTACAGAAAGTAAACCCAAGCGCTGCTCTGCAGAATTCATTAGGCCCCCGACAAGCCTGAAACCAACCGATCCTGATGGGCAAACAATACGGTGTTGACATAAGAGAAGCCCACATGAATATTTCAAGCCCAGGGTAACTCTGAGCTCCTTTCTGGAGCCATGGACAAGGGGAGAAGCGGACTGTGGATCAGACACTGACTAGCAGGAAGGCTGTTAAAGGAAGGCTTACTCTTCAGGTCCTCATCCACTTTCCAAGGGAATTTAGTAACCAGTTTCTAAGAAGAGCAAAGGGGCAGAAGGAGGAAGAATGATTCTCAAACTGTTTCCTCAAGGTACCCCATCTCTCTGCCAGGGGAACCTGGGGTTCTACTACATCCCAATAATGGTGGCAGAGAAGAGAGTAAACCTACAAATATAATCTTTCTAATTCATGTTGTCTTAATTTTCATTTCTTCTCTGTGATCATTTAACTATGCTTGAATCATATGGAAAAATGATACAGCCCAACATACTGCAGGTAATCATTTGAAACACAGCAGATCAAAGCCTCCCAGTGATCTGCAGACAGTCCTGCCTTGAAGGACCCCCAGAGTCATCCCGAGAACCACTGAGGGTAGAGGCCAAGCCGTTCTGTGTATTCTTTATCCACAGTGGGTTTTTAGAGACCACTGTGGGGGTGTGAGGGGAGGAAGAAAATGAGTCACAGGGAGGTGTGTGGCCTCACACTGTCCCTTGGTGGGGTAGCTGGCTGCAGATGGCAGAAGGGGATGAAAGGCACCTGTTAATCTAGTCCCAGCCCTGCCATAGCAGCCTTTACTTTAAGTGAGTCACTTGACCCATCTGAGGTCATTTTTGTCCCTCACTGGATGAGGCCTGTCCTGCCTATCCTCCAGGGCTTTATCGAACATCAAGTGGACTGTTGATGGGAGAGGCTTTTGATAACTTGACAACAGCAGTGCACTCTGGAAATATCCCATGTCCTTGGCCTGAAAAGCTGAAAAGGTGAATAAACACCTGAGATCTGAGTGCAAGGTCAAATGTGAATGAATGTAATTGCTGAGGCCTGACTCAGCTCATCAAGGGCTTATCTGTCCTTCAAGGCCCAGCATTAACGGCCCCTTTCCTGGAAGCCTTTCTACCTCCTTGATCTAAAAGGACTTCTATTCTCTTAACCCCATAGCCTCCTCTTCATACTGTTGGTATTTGTGCACATCCTCTGCAGAGCTCTATGCTTTATGCTTTTATCTTCCAGGCACCCAACATAGGGCTTGGCACACACGAGGTTCAAAACAAATTTCTGTTCAAAATGAGTGCTGGGCACCTAAGTGGAAGCATGGGTGGGTAGAGGTGGGAAGAACTGGATCCATTTTAAAAGGATGTGCAAGTAGAGGGGTCTGAAACTGAATAAATGAAAAGAAAGAATGGAGAGAGTGTAGAGGAAGAAAAACAGAAGGGGAGAGAGACTGATGGAGTAAGGATGGATGAATGGATAGGCTGTTTGTGGAATGCACAAGGGAAGAAAGAAAAGGAGAAGGGAGGAGAGGAAGAACAGGAGGTAGATGGGCACTGTCTCTCCTGCAAAGACAACATCTAGTAGGCAGATGGGTAGAGGAAGGCTGGATGGAGTTAACAGCACGCCCTCCCACTCCAGGCCCAAGGCAGGTTTCCCTGCCACTAAGTACCTCCAATCTCTTAATCTGTACTTTCTGGAACTCTGTCTTATTCTCCAGGTCACAGATGACTGCCTCCTGTCTGCTGACGATGGCTCGCTCCACAGTGGACTGCTCCAGGTACTCGATGCGCATCTGAGCCACCTGCAGCTGAGGGCACACAGAGAGGAGTTCCAGAACTGAGACACACGCAAGTCCCAGCCCCAGATCCCAGTCATGCTGCCAGCTTCCCTGCTTAGGGGCAGGCACACGAGCGAGAACTGCCAGGTCCCCAACTGAAGGCACCACTGGACTCTCACACTGGACCCCGCTCCCAGTGGCAGGTGCTTAAAGGTGATGCTTCCTGTCCCTTCTGAATCCGAAGGGACTTTTCTCAGCACTCTTACTTCTGTCCATGCCACAATAAAGGAGCAAAGGTAGGTTGTGAGCTACAGGCCAGAGTGACCCAAGAGCCAGGCACAAGACCTGCCCACTGCTTGGCGGCTGGACCAGCTTCCATACACTGGCTCCCTTTTGTGAGTCTCAGCTCCTCCTTTGCACTGTGCAGACCGCGCGGGATCAGCTCCTGGTGCACCATGAACACCCACCAATGGCCAGCACTGCTATTATTTTTGTTGTGCTTGTTGCTACTCAGTGTCCATGGACATTTGCTTGAGACTCGGTCACTCTACGCAGGCACATATGACAGTTCTACAAGGGCTTTGAGAATTCTGTGGATAATAGCAGTCCACCAGTAATGACAGAAGGTCAGGGAGGTATAGAGACACCATGACTTCAAAGGACACCCAAAGGGCCAAGATAGAGCAGCCCCTTCTCAGAGGGAGAAAAGCCCACGCTGGTTAGTGCTGAGTGTAATTTGCATTCAGGGCAGGCACAGACCAGAGGGACTCTGTGTGTGTGTTCACCCTGGCACACACACTAGGAGCGAGTGAGTGAGTTAGAGTCCAAGGGTCCCGGGTGCCCTTCCCTTCCTTCCCCACGGAGCACAGGCTCTTAGCATGTACCTGCTCTTGGAGCTTTTGCTTCTCCTTCTTTGCTTCCTCCAACTCCATCTGCAGCTCTTGGATCTGCCCAATGTCAGTTGCAGACTGGTGAGACAAAAAAAAAATGTCACTACAAGACAACAGACTTTGCCCGGAAGCCACCCCCAAGAGTCCCTACTCCCCCACCTAGATGCCTGTGTCTTTCAGAGCTCCTACAGCAATGGCTGTTTCTCAAACCCTACTCTATCTCGGTGTTCACTGAGGTGCTCCAATTACATCAGCCTATGGCCTGGGCCTCTGTCCAGCACTTCATGATATACCCTAGAGAGCCCAGACTGAGACGGGCTGACCACAGCACAAAGACCAAATTCCAAGACAGAACTGCTCTACTGCCAGGTGTTAAGATCCTAGACTTGGTCACTGGCCTCTGCAATCCAGCCTCCACATCTATAAAATGGACTGAGAATATCTTCTTGACTACTACCCATAAGATTTTTATTCAGAGATTCCAGGAGGTGGTGGAAAGTAAAGATCCCATAAAATGGTAGAGCCAATGACTGATACTGATTATTGGTGAAGAGAGGAATTCTCAAAAACACAATGGCCTCTCCACTTCCTACTTTCCACATGTGTTTATTAAATTTTTATAATGGTAGTATGTACATATTTGTTTTATAACTGAACAAATAAACTTCCATTTTGGACAAAAATAAGTTATTAACCAATGCAAATGGAGACACATACTCTTTTGTGTTGATTATTACAATGCTGGCGACATTACTGATCGTTTTGTTATGAGAACCCCTACGTTATCAGAAGCAGCCTCAGCTGGAATCTCTGTTGGCTGTGTTGGAGTCTGGTGGGCATTTACCCCAGCTCTCCTCTGCGGGCAATGCGGAAGCCACTCATGGCACCCAGGTGAAGTTCTTCTCCCCCATAATGTAGATAGGAATTGTCTGGAGTGTCTCGTCACATTCCCCAGCTCTGTCCAAAGCTCCTGCTCTACCTCTGCTGGCATCCTGCCTCCTAACTGCCCCCACATCTGTTCATCTACTCATCTCCACTCCGCCTGCCTGGCCCTAGCCCAGGTGCTTTCCCCCTGCACAGCTCCAGCTGTCAGTCATTCAACAGGTATTCACTGAGCACTGACGCCATGCTGGGCCCTCTTCTCTGTTCGAGATGTAGCACTGGACACGGCTGAGGACAGTCCTGTCCCTTGGAGCAGACAGGCCAGTCCATTCTCTCCAATTATTCTTGCCCCTAAAACTCTTGCCAATAATTCTCATCATCCACAAAATAAAACCCAAACTCATTACAGTCTCTAAAACGGAGATGGCCCTCATTTCCCGGCCTTGCTAAGAAGCTCAGCTGGTGTCACATTCCCCTCACTGGCTTCCTTTCAGCCTCTCCAAATGCAACACCCCAGGTCCCCTGCACATGCTGTTCCTTTGGCCTGGAACACACCCCTAGTCCCTACTTTCCCACTCTGATCTAATTAACTCCTGCTCCTCATTCCAGTTCTCATCGTCACTTCCTCAGAGAAGCCTGCTTTGACTCCCATTTCACAGAATCATGTTTACTTCCTTTCTGGGTTCAGTTTTCAAGTCCTCCTCTCCTCTGGGTGATGATGTGATAAGGTCTGCCCAGCCCACCAACCTTGAACTACAGGAGGGTAGGAATGGGAAGGGGATGGGTGACCAACCACCATGGCATACTTGGCCTTCCTCACAGACATGTGGTGCCTCACACATAGGACATCCTCAGTAAATAGGGGGCGAGCAGATAAATTAATAGATATATAGATGAATAAATATCTAGACAGAGAACGAATAAATAAATGAGTTGAAGGATGGATGAATGAAGGGATTGATGGATGAATGGATAACGAATGAATGGGAAATTGGGTGGACGGATAGATAAATGAAAGGATGAATGGATGGATGGATGGATGGGTGGATGGATAGATGGATAAAATGATGAGAACTGGAGTGGGTGGATAAACATATTGTCAGGTGGCTAGATGGATGAGTAAATTAATGGTTTGGCAGTTGAATGGATGGGGCAATGAGCAGATGGATATGGATTGGCAAATGAATAAATCAAATTGTTTTCTGGGTGCAGAGGTCCTCCAGAGAGGCACCCACTACCTGAAGGTGATATTTTCCACCCTTAGAGCTACATGAAATTTCTAATTCCTATCTGTCTATCTGGCATGCATCCCTCCAAGATCCTACGATCAGGGAGTAGTCCAAGTACCTCCTCCACATTCCTCTGTCACCCTGACACACCCAGAAGCCCACGCTTCACCTGGGCAATGAGGTCCTTGTGCTTCTGCATGAGATCGTTCAGGTCATCCTGATCCTCATCGATGCGCTTCAGAAGATCCGCCCGCTCAAACTGCAGCCGGTACAGCTGTTCGTCCACCTGGCGGGAGGCAGGCCAGCAATGGGGTGAGGTCAAACAGTGGCAGGGGGAGGAAGGGGCCTGATGGGGACCAAGGGCCCTTGGCTGTGAGTGTGTGAGGTGAGTGACCACCTACAGGTAAGGGCGCAGTGGGTGACAATGCACGTGCTGGTGCTGCTGCTGGTGGTGTGTGTGTGTGTGTGCGCGCTGGGCATGCATATGAACGAGGGGGTGGGGTTTTTATCCATGTAATCCCTCTGTAGGAATTTATGCACCACATTTTAAACACACAGAGTACAGATATACAAGTACAAAC
>PVJX010003371.1:91948-109968 GCA_004027295.1 Dolichotis patagonum
CCCAACATTCTCCAATGTCACAGACCTATAACACATGCTCATCTGTCCCCATTCAGTGGAGAGCACAAAGTGGGCCTATAATAAATGTCTGAGTCTTTTCATTGTAGTGAGTCTAAGTGGGCCCATGAGAGTACAGATATAAAAGTACAAACCTATCTTCTTATAGGAATAAACATACATGGCCCAACATTAAGGACCAAGTCCCTTCATGAAGATGAGCACACAGCAGGACTACACTGGCTGCCTAGAAACCACTTACAGTGGTGAGCACACTAAGTACACAATACATAATAAGTAGTCATAGTCCCATTTAGGGTGCTGAGGCCCATACTTGATGCATCTTCACAGTACTGAGCACACAGTAGGCCCACAACAGGCTCCCTTGCTTACCTTGGCAGATGGGAGTATACAGCTGATATATATATATATATATATATATATATATATTAGGCCTTTATAATGCTCAATTCACCGTAGGATCTCTGCAGAGTTAGTAAAGTGCTGAGTGCCCAATACGTCCATAGTAAGGGCTCCTGTCCCTCACATAAAGCTAAGGTATTAATGGAGGTCTACACTCCAAGGTGCCACACAGTAGGCACACAATGGAGATCTATGTCTCTAAGGTGATACCAACTATGCCCACAATGGGGGTCTGTACTCCACGGCCAAATACAGCAGGTTCAAAATAATTGCCTTTGTCCCCTCACAGTGCTGAGCACCCAGTAGACCCACACTAGCGCCCAGAGGCCTGTGACATCCAGACCTCCATGGCTGCAGGAAGGGACAGTACCAGGGTCTTGTTCCGGGTCATGTTCTCCAGCTCACTGTGCATGCTCTCCAGATCCAAGGTCAGTGCCTTCTGGGTCTTCAGGGCATCTTCACACTTGGACTCACTCTGCTCCAGCTGGACCAAGACACGGGGAAACGGAAAGCTGAGTCCCCTGGAAGCTGCCTCCCTGAATGTCCACCCTCCGCACGGCACAGCCCACCCCTCGTGGGCAGTAGGGTAATGTAATCTAGTCATCAATGCACACCACAACCGGGGCAACTCGTGTATTTGCGTCTCAGGCAGCCAGGCTCTGTGCCTCTGAAATGTCACAGGCACAGACATACATCTACACCATCGCTGCCACATGGGGTGTTCCATGGTCCCACTTGGCATACACTTGATGACAGCCCCCACTACCAGGCACATGAAACTCAGGGAATGATCAACGAGGACCTGTCCTCCTGAGACACATTGTAGGAGGCCCTAGAGGAGGCATATTGAAGGCCAGTGGGAACCTGCCAAGTAGACGCCTCTGAAGTAGGACTCTGGGTTAAAAGCCAGCCTATAAACCTTTGAAATGCAAAACATTCAGCTTGTGAGAATTTTCCTAGGTTCACAGCTCTTACAAGGCTCTCAAAGGCTAAAAGCCAGCAACTTAAAACTTTCTCTATCATTTTCTCTCCTTTTTCTTTTTTTCTTCTCGTACCCACCTGTACACAGTCAGCCTCCTATTCTGGAAAGTGGGGGACCAGACAGGCACAATTACCTGCATGAGTAGACCCAGAAAACAGCCACGCCCCACTGGAGAACCCACATTTGTGTACAAACCCAAGCCCAATTTGCAGCTGGCAGTTTCTCCTTGATGCCTGAAGTCCAAACAGAAAACACTCTTAGAAATCACCTAAAGGAAAACCTGGGGCTCAGAGAGGGGGTAGCACTTTGCCTGAAGCCACACAACTGCAAAGCAGAGATGTTTCCTTCAAGAGCACACCTTCTAAAATGCCAGGCCAGTCTTCAGCAGTTAATATTAAGGTTGCTGCTGATAGACAAAGAAAAAAGGTTTCTCCCGTGTGTTCTGTTCCTCTGCCCAGTCTTCCCAGTACACACTGCAAACACCCCCATTTTACAGATAAGGAAAGTGAGGCAGGGGAAAGGGAGAGTCCTGGCCTGTGGGTGGCACTGGAATCACCCATGTCTGAGGTCCTGTGACTCCAGGAGAATTCACACTGGTTCTCTTGCCCAGCCAGCCCTGCTGCCAGGAGCTGAACACAGAGCCACCTTTTAAGGCCCTAAGAACAGCATGCTCGCACAGGTGGGTGCAATGCAGGGCCCACAAAGGAAGGCTCGGTGGCTCATTTCCCATGGCAACTGGGAGGGACAGAGACATGGTGAGGAAAACAACGCAGAGCATACAAAGGTGACCAGCATAGTTAAAGCGTGGTTAAATGAGATGTCAGATGTGAGGTGAGGTTCCAGCAGGTGATTTCAGAGCCTCTGACCAGCTGAGCAGTGGCAGGAGGGTACTCCAAAAGCAAGAAGGCAGGACAAAGTCAGCCCCTCCTTGGAGTTAGGGGCCTCAAAAAGAGGAAACTTTTTAGCTAAGATGTAAATGAAGCAAAAGAGACATCCTTGTACAGATTTAGGAAGAACAGTGTCCTGGGCAGAAGCAGCCACAAGTGCAAAGGCCCCAAGACAGGGAAAGGAACAAACGAAGTACTTGAAAGCAGAAGGACTGCCGGTGTGGCTGAGCCACTATACAGACAGAGACAGGAGAGAGGGCAGGAGTCACATGAGTGAGGCTTCTGGGCTGGACCACAAAGGTTAGGCCCTTTACTATAACGTTATTTATCATTTCGGTCTGTAGGGAAGCCGTGGATAGTTTCTAAGCAGGTAGGAGGAGCAACCTCCCTTGGCTTTATTGGAGCAAGGAGGACATTGCTGTGATCCTCCAGGAGACAGTGGAGGTGCTTCGACCAGGGAGAAGCAGGAAGACATGGAAATTTCCACACCGTGGGGGATGTGCACAGAACAAAGGTGAAGCAGGAAGAAGCAGATGGGCCATTATGGGAGCTGATGTCACTTAAAACAGGGGAGGGGCTGCTTGATGACAATGATGAGGAGGAGGAGGAGAAGGAGGAGGAAGAGGAGGGGCAGTATTATGCAAGGCCCTGCTGTTTGGCCAAGGAGCCCAGGCCAGAGGCAGAAGGTAAGATGAGCAAGTACAAATAGAGATAGGGCACAGGAAGCCAGTCCACACCTGCAGGGCTCCTCCTGTGCTGTGGGTAACACCTCTGTGACCCAGCTGCTCCTCTGGCCACAGGGCACAGGTGGCTCTCGGTAGCCCCAGTTTACAGAAGGACTATGGAGCATGACCCAGAAGGGGTCCTTCTCCCCAGGCAGTCATGAACAGTAGTACTGTCCCTGTGGACAGTGGCTGACTTTCCTTTCAGCTCCTACCAGGCTGGAGGTAGAATTAGATCAGCCTGGGTGGTTTTGGCACTTATGGCTCTGCCCATTTCTGTGACTTAGGGACCATGCCCTGGGCACTGTGCATTCTCCGTTTGCTTCATAAAAGCTGTACCATGTCTTCGAAACAGAGATGCCACCGTGAAGATCCTGGGGTAAATGAGGAAACAGAGGCTCACAAAGAACAGACTTGCCCAATGTCACACAGCCAGTCAGCCTACTGGTCCAAGTCAAGCCCAAGCCCCTAACCACTGATATTCTCTGCCCTCAGGAAAGCCCCTGGCTGGAAGGTCAGACTGCATGGGTAGAATGGAAGAAATGCACGGGGGACAGAGGTCCCGAGCCCAGTTGGATGCTGCTGCTGCTGCTGCTGCAATGGATGCCATGAGGCAACCAAGCTGAGGGTCTGGACCAGGATGGCTTCCACAGAGCTCAGTCTTTGAAAAGACAGATGCAGTGGTCCCAGCAACCCTCCTCTGGGATCCTGCCTCCTTCCTGGAATAGCAGTGAAAGGCTCACCCCATAGACAGGGTGGGGAAGAAAGGCACTGGCACTTCTAGATGCCACGGCACTGCAGCCAGATGGGAGGCACGCGTCTTTATCCACAAGTTGCTTATGCTTGCTGGGTCTCAGTTTCCTCATCTGGAAAATGAGGATTGTTATGTCAAAGAATCCATGCAAGATAAATCTGTGAAAACACGCAAAGTGCTGAGCACAGTGC
Organism: Dolichotis patagonum; assembly: GCA_004027295.1. NCBI lineage: Eukaryota > Metazoa > Chordata > Mammalia > Rodentia > Caviidae > Dolichotis > Dolichotis patagonum. The sequence continues at coordinate 95,905 of PVJX010003371.1, forward strand.
CTGGCACTGAGAAACACTAGCAAATGCTGACAAATGTTACTGTCATAACAGTTATGAGTCCCTTTCATGCCCAGAAGGACCTGGGAAGTTGGGATTTTTAGAGATGAAGAAAATGAAGCAGAGGCCAAAAGAGGGCACTGCGCCAGGAAAAGTACGCACCATGGTAAGGAGGACTCTGAAGTTCTGGCTGACGGTGATGGGCAGGGAGAGAGGTCACTCAGCCCAGAGGCATACAAGTCAAGGAGGTCCAGGTTTAATGGATTCCCAGCCCCAAACCTCCACTGGGCAGGCTCGGGGCTGCTGCTGACAAGCCATCTTCGTGCCGAGCTTTAAAAGTTTCAATTTATGACACTTTAGGGAGTGAGAAGAAATACAGGGCCATCTCAAGCTGATTTCCCATTATGGATGACCTGGCGTAAGAATAACTCACTGCACATTATTTCCATATTGAGGCGTTTTGACTGATGTTTTTATGAAGTCAGGCAGCGAGTCACAGGAGGGCTGGCTCGGATCCTTCTGAGAAGGAAAAACCAGCTCAACACTGTCCTGGAAATGCCTTTCCTAGGAGCCATCAGAGAGGCAACCAGTGACCAGCACCTCCTTGGCTGCCAGCCTGGCATCAAGGATCCTAGGTGACAGCTGACTTTTTGGCTTCAAGTCCCTATCACATCCCCACAGAGGTGGTCTCTTGGGTTCACTCAAAAAGGGGTGGAGATTTGGGGTAAGACAAGACCCTGAGATTTCCACTTTTCTCCCAGCCAGCTGCAGGGCTAGCCCCACAGCAGACCCTCAAGAGTGCAGTGGATCTCGTTTGCAAAGATATCATGTTTTTCTCTCTCTTCCAGATTTCGTTTGCTGCAGAATCAACATCACAGTGGCACAAGCATGAGGGTCTGAACCCGCAAACATCTTCAGAAATGGGGAGACTCTACTCCCTCTTGCCCACAGCCAGTCACTGTGTCCTCTGCTGTGAAATCAGCCTCTGTACCTAAAGCTCAAACTCTGAAAAGTGGGTGCCAACTGGGGCCTCAGTGCTGCCCCAGTCCCTGGAGACATGGAGGCGAGGAGCTCCATCTATGAAATGGACACACATCCACCCCAGTTCTGCTCACACTACAGCTATGGATTCAAACACGCTTCCCAACTGTAGGTATCAGGTAAGTATGCATAAGCTTTGCCCAGGGTGTCTGCTGAGAACCTGACACTGCCGTGATAGTAGCAGAATATTGCAGGTCCTGGAAACCTGGAGAGGTTATAGGACATAGGCTACAAGGATGAGCTCTTACTCTGTTCTGCTTTAACACTTTTTGTGTATGAACGATTTAGTCTCTACAACTCTAAAATGGCGTCAACAACCATTCCTATTGCTCTAGTTGAGAAAACTGAAGACTGAAGAGGTTAAGTGACTTTCTTAAAGTCACAAAGTATTAAATGGTAGAAGTAGGAGATGGGACTTAGGCAGTTTGGTCCCTGGGTTCCCACTCTGAGCCGTGTGATACTGCACTATCACCATAGATGCTCTGGAGCAGAAATCTACCCTGATACTTGCTCAGTCTCCCTCTTCCACTGCAGTCCCCCATCTTCCCTGAGAGAAATAGCCATCCAGGTTCTGCTGATCACGCTGGCCCCACACACAAGCCCAGAGAAGCACGTGGCCCAGCCACGCCTAGCAGAGCATCCCCTCCTGTTGTCCAAGGTGATCGGTTCTGAGGAAAAAATGAGGTTGATGCCAGGACTTTTGCTGGTACTGTGGAAACAAAGTTTCCTCTTTCTGAAGCACGATTTTAAAAGGCTGGAGTGTTGGGACCTCAATGCTACTCAGATGGAAGTGCTTGCCTAAGAATACAAACATTGGAGGAACTGAACCAGGAGGTAGCAACAGACACATTTTTTATGACACAGTGGGAGAAACTAGATCCAGCCAAGCCTGAAGGCAGCAAAACATCACAGCTTTTCTCTTGTTCTACTCAAGCCAATTCAAGCTAAGTTGCTAAAACCCAGAACCAGATACAGGATATATCAGATACAGATACAAGATGTGGTAAGAGGATTTGGGGAGATCACACCCACACAGTGCAGGCCAGCAGTAAGCACCCAAAACCATTCATTGATGTTTGTTGATATCAGCCTGCCAAGAAGTTGGACCAACATAGTTCTATCAAAACCTTGTGACAGAATCACACTTATGCTTATGGTTTAATTCTTCTATGTATAGATCCCTACCCATGAGAGGCTAAATTGTCCCCATATTCCTTATTTCTCAGTGAGAGGGAGACCTGAGAGGAGGGGGAAATTTCTTTAACACTCACTGTATCAGACCCTGTGTGGACTGTTTGCCATTCATTGTCACTGTAGTTCACAACAGCTCTGCCAGGGAGAAATTGGCTTCATCGTTTTACAAACAGAGACACTTTAGTCCAGGGAGGATGACTGAGGCCCCCAACGTCACATATAAGCCAGTGCAGCATGCAACCTATGTGGTTCTGGGGTGCCCCACCACCCGGCTGTGCACAAGTCTGCTGCCCAGCTCTTCCCAGGGCCCTCTCCCCTCCCCCACCTCCTTTCTGTTTAGTGCGTCAGCAATTGAGATTCCCATCACACAGACATCAACTGCAAACCCAGGCAAGTACCACTTTGCTATGCAAGCCATCTGCCTGCTTTAAATACCTGGGCGACATGTTTGCTTTGGACTTGGTAAGCTTCTGTAGGAGATGGCTAGACATATGGTAAGGGGCGGGCAAAGGGAATATTCTGATCTTTCTGTAGAGCATTTAGATCCTAGATTTCTGGGTCTGGCTGAACAAGTCAGGGGATTTAAAAATACTGCATTGCAAATACTGCCGGGAAAGCATTCTGTTCAAGAGAGTATGACTATGGCAAGCTAATCTTACCACGTTCCAGGCCTTGACACCCACCTTGGGCACTGTGAAGAAGTGACCTTTAGCAGCAGGGTTCCCCCAGAAGAGAATCCCTCACAGCTCAAGTCACAGACAGCCATGACCTCCAGAAACCAAACCTTCAATGCAAACTTAGCAAAACTGTCAGAATAGTTCCCCCCAAGGTCTGTTCAAGGCAGGAAGCTGATGACAGTGGCCCCCAAGGGGAAACTTCCCAAGACTGAATTGTGGCTACTTCCTGTGTCCTTTATCTCAAGCTCTTTAGCCATATGCTAACCATTTCAGAATTCTCCTTCCATTTTGCAAGGGGACTATCATCCATTGGGGAATCAGAACTCTTCCTGATTCTTTATTTTTCCCATTTTTTTTCCAGAATAATAAAAATTGTTACCAGTGAACCTACCCTGGTCAGTGAAGGCTGCTTGATGATGTAGTCTGAAGCCATGTCCCCACAACCCCACCAAGGAACAATGGCACCAGGTACACCCCCAGTAATGTCTCATTTAGGCAACAGTTGGTGTCTAGAACATCACTACAGAGGACAAACCAGAGGTTGGACCTGTAGGCAGGACCCTTTCCTGTAGGAGGAAATGACCTGGATAGGGAGATGACCACAGCCTTGCCCACCAAAACTCAGACATCCATAGCTCAGCTGAATCCTAGCCAAGAAATGGTCAGGGCAGAAAATGTTCCAATGATATTTGCCCCCAATAAGATAATTCTTTTGCTAAAAACAAAACAAACACAAATACTCACAAACACAAGTTTTGGAAACCAACCATGTAATTGAAATTTCCCTTACTGTACAAAAGAAAGCTTGGGAGCCCCAAGATAGAGTGACTGTACAGATAATTACGCCCTGCAGAGAGGGTGTGCCTGGGTCAAGGACTTTACCTGGGCCCCAGCCCCCACTTATCCAGTGTTCAGCCAACTGCAGCACCCTCTGCCTGACCCACTGATATCTACGAGTAAAGATTATTCTAATCAACAGCAAGAGCATCCCTTCAAGAAGAGACATTACTAGGAAAATATAACTATCAGCCACCAAGTGGGAGGGAACATCTGCAACGGACACACCTAACAAAGAGTTTATATTGAAAATATCCTGCAACTTACTAAAACAGTGCAGACAACTCAACAGAAAAATGAAGACATATCTCGAGCAGGCAAAGGTACATACTCAAGTGGCCAAACTGCTTTGAGAAGGTGAACCAACTGTGTATTATCATTCACCATGGAGACACAAGATAGAACCACAGAAACCTCTTCTCTTACATGGCCTCTTACAGAGGTAAAGATGACCAATGACCAAACCAAATACCAGCCAGGGTCAGGAGTCCTATGGCCCTCACACTGTTAGCCAGACAGAAACATCCACAGCTATTTTGGAAAACAACATGGCAGCACCAGTTGAAGACCAACACCCATGTGTACTGTAACCCAGAGATACCACACATCTAGATCTAAAGCCTACAGATGTGCTTACATACGTCCCCTCTAAAACACTAACATGTGAAAACTGTTCTCATCAGCTCTAAGCATCATAGCCAAAATGCACACAAAACACAGGAGTCCATCAACCACCACAAAGATCAATTGCTGCTCCAGCCCACCAGCCAGTCCCTCCCTATTCAAGCTCCAAGTGCTTGTTATCAGCATTTATACCCCACACACCCGCTCCTGTGCCCTCAGGAAGCAGGCTTGGGAGGAAGATCCCAGATAGTTTGTGACCTCAATGTACGTGCCACCATGCCTGGCAGTGTGCAAAGAATCAATGCTCCCAGAAGCGGTACTGTGGGTTGGACAGTTCTATGACCCCACTGGGCCAGTGACTGCTTTGTGGTACTGGTCCTTCATGGCTACTCTGGGGGTCCCTTCAGGAAGAAGATGGTATTTCTTGACTGTGATTGAACTGGCTTCTCCACCCTCCATTCATCCCAGCCTTGAAAGTGTCAGAGTTTGTGAAAAGAACAAGACTGTGATTACCATGTTTTTAACCAGTTACAGCGTGGTCTTTATCTCCTCTGACAGGAGGTTATGTTAATACTGAATCAATGACCTCCTACATAATCTTCAAAGAAAAAATAAAATCTCTTCAAATAAACCCCACATAAGGCCACCTCTTGTGGGGTTGCTGGTTGAGGAGATGAGTTCCCCAGGCGCCTGCTTGCCGAGGGCCTCCCATCAGGGTCATCTGCCCAGAGCATATTAATTATTTCCAACATCTCATGGAAGCATAGGTGACACATGGTGACAAATGTCCCAATTAAGGACGCTGAGGATGGAGCCAGGGTAATCAGTCTTCTGGACACTAATGGAGGCCTCCTGCTGTGTGTTAATCACCACTGGGAACTCACAGTGAAGAAGCGGCCCCAGGCCAATGCCCTCACCTGGGTGATCACAGAAGCCAAGGCCAGGGCCCAGGTAAAATGGCCCACAGGAACATCCAGAGGTTCCAGGAGAGACACACAGGCTCTGAGTTGGTGGGGTATTGGTCAGCCAAGCAGGCAACCCAGTCAGACTCCTTAGTTCAAATCTCAGTTCCACCTTGAGGTGACTTTGAGACTCTGGACAAGCCTTACTCATTCCAGTCCCTATCTTTCAGGAGCCATAAAGAAAATACATGAAACAAAGGGGTGATCACAGCAGAATGGTATGTGCTGACCCAGGGCTAACCCTAGGAGACTTTCAGGTATTGCTGGGCATCTCACCCAGTTTATAGGAGCCAGAGATGACCCCAAGACCAAATGCCCAAACTCAACTTCAGAGGATACACAAATGTTTCATAAGCAGAGAAAGAACAGAAGGTGGAGGCAAAAGCCTCGCACAGAACACAATTTAGGAAGGTGTGACAAGACAGGAACAGGTGTGAGGGACACCAAGGCAGAAAAAGAACTCTGCATTGTGTAGTCAAATGAAAGAACATGGACTGTATGCTGAGACCAACAGAAGGCCACTTAAGGATGCTGAATACAAAAACCCAAGACTATTTACATTTTAAAATTCTCCAAATATCAGGTGGTAGAAAGATTGTGTAGAGAAGACAGGAAGCCAGTGAACCTGAGAGGAATCCAAGTAACAGAGACCAGGTAGAGAGGGGGAAGCAGGAGGAATAGCAGAGCTATTTAGGGAGTACAATGACTGAGACTTGGTGACAGCTTTGATCTTAGCAGGAAGTGGTGAATCCAGTCTCTCATGTGAGTTAAAAAAAGGAGTAAAGAGTTCAGTGCAAATCTTTCTCTATTTAACAACAAGCAAATAACATGTTTCCTTTGGGGAGAAGGCAAAGGTCAAAGACGTGAATCAAACTGTAACAATAAAAAAAACCCAACCAAGTAACCAACCAGTGCCTCAGAGCAGACATCCTCTTCCACTTTCTCCTTGGAGCAGGTGCCAGCATCTGCTACTCACAGATGTTATTTATGCGTAGCGATTATCTCAATTATGTATCTTGGTTGTTGAATTGCTTCTGTCTCCAGATTAGTTTGTTTCCAGTGGAAACTGCTCCATGGGAATTAATTAGTAATTGGCACTGAAAGAACAGGTGTCATGAGATCAACCCCATCCCTCGCCTCACCTACCTGTTCCAAGCGATCTTATAAAATCATGTGCCTAGAGGCCGATACCTTCCACCACCCAACACTACAGAGTGGACTAAGGGAGCCAGGAGAAAGCACTCTGTCTTTAAATGATGGTCTCAGCCTTTGTAGTTCAGATAGTTCTTTCAAACCCAGGGTCTGGTGCTCTGTATACCAATTCAATCATACAGAAGTATTCAGCCCCTTATCAGCTAAGAATCAGGATTTCTGAAAGGTAGGATGCTTCACCTGAGATCACAGAGCTACTAAATAGGGGAAACAGGATTTGAACCCTATAGGCGTGCTGCTTGTCCAAGGCCTCTGGGAGTGCTCTGTGTGTTACCAGGAGGGCTTTCCACCACAAGTGTTTACCAAGATCTATCCAAGAGTTCTAGTGGAGGAAAATGGATGGAAAGAACCAAATAATTCTCTTAGGCTCCAGAGATTGGGAAAATTCACTGTGGGGAGCCTGCCTGTGTGGACAGGAGATGCTTTGTCTAAGGAGGCTTCCACAGTTCCAGTTGAACCTGATATTCTGCACATCGGGGCACCAGTGCTAGTGAGAGACTGGAATCCTGCCATGTTTCTCTAACTGCTTCCAGTAGTATCTCTTTCTAATAGTTATCAGTCCTTATTACTTTTGGGATAAATTCAGCCAGGGAATCATTAGACCATTCCTAAGATAGTTCCAGCTTCTATTACTGGCACTGCCCGCTCTGTCCTTACCTCCTGGGCACTTTATACCCCGGAAAGGCCATGCCAAGCTGAATAAACATTCTGTCTCCAGGTGCTTCCATCTGTTTGCATACTGCAGTTTCTTCCTGGAAAGCCCACATCTATCATGCCTAACCAGTAATTTATCTTTTTTTTTTTTTTCTGGTACTGGGGATCGAACTCACAACCTAGCGCTTGCCAAGCAGGGGCTTATGCCATTAAACTAAATCCCCAGCTAGCAATTTACCTTTTTAAAAAGCTGAAGTTGCCAGGTCCTCTCCCAAAGCAACATTAAGGACTCCCTCTTTAATCAAACCCAACTGCTTCTCCAATAAGTCAACCTCTTGCACTACTACAGTCCGCTTCTAGGTCCACGTCCCCCTGGCCTAGGAGCCCTTCCGAGGCTGAGATCTTGTCGTCACCTCTTTGTCGCTGCAGCCTGCCCCTAGCTCACCCCAGAGTGAAGATCACACATGGAATGAATGAGGTTCATGAACAGGTGCTCCCCACCATGTCACCCACCAGCCCATGAGCCGGCTGCAGAGGCCCGAGCCCCATCCTCACTCCCAAGCCCTGGCCAGCTTTCCTCTCAGCAGACATGGGAACGCCTGAGCGAAGTGGCGACAACACTCTGTTCTGGAAAAGGGCTCGACGAGGTAACACTGCTTGAAGGTCACAAAACCAAGCAAGTGCTGGAACTGTTTCTCTTGACTCTAAACTTTAGTTAATTGTAAAACCGACAGAACTAAGATCTGTCTCACAGACGCACCTTATGGTCAGTGTCTTCATCTGCAGGATGGACCTCTGGCCACCCAAGGGGTGTTGAGTGGGGTAAAGGAGGCTCTGGCTCCCAAATGGGGACGTGAGAACATCATCAGAAGCTCTGGATGTAGTTGTTTATAAATGCAAATCTTATCCCAATCCAGACTTAGTGGGGGACAAAAAGTGGGGGATCTAGACAGTAGAACCCAGGAATCAAAGGTTTTTAAGTGATGCTGACATTTTTCAGTGTACAGTTAATTCTAAGGGTTCACAAAGAACCAAGGAAAATTCTGGTACACAGCAGTTGCTTGATAAATGTTAATAGGACCCCTATGAGGCAAACCAAGTGGCAAGTGCTGGTATTCACAGCTTTCAGACTTGCCTAGCTATATGCCCTGCGGTAAAGTGCTCAACCTGTGAAAGCCCATTTCCTTTCTAGTAAAATGAGTCAAAGGAACCAACAGAGGAATATCTGCCTCCTGGGTTTAGGACAAAGACTTCCTGAAATAATGTGCCATTATACTAACCAAACCTTATCTTCAAATTCCATCGGTTCCAAATGAGGCCAGATGTGTCCCCTTGGGGCCTGTCAACACCCTCCAACCCAGAGGACCATTTCTTCCAGCCAAAAAGGGACACTTCAGCCTCCCATCTCTTCTTCAACCCTTCTCCCCCAGGAGAGTGAGCCTCCAAACCATGAAGGGAGCTGAGTGTGGCACTGTCCACCTGTAATCTCAGCACTCTGGATGGATGAGGCAAGAGGATCACCTAGTTCCAACCAAGTCTGGGCACGTTAGTGAGATTCTGTCTCAAAATAAAAATAGCAAATAAAAATAAAAAGCCTAGGATGTGATTCTGCCATGCTCTACTCAGAATCTGCCACTGGCTTCTCACCCCTTGGAGTAAAATCTTGAATTCCCAGGCTCTCTGGGTACCACTCCCTGCCTGGCCCTCCTCCTGGGGTACCACAGCAGACCACCTACTGTAAAGGAGACCCTCCCTGCAGTCTCCTACTCCATAACCTTGCTTGTTTCCTTCCACATCCAAACTAAGGTGTGGGATTATCCTACTTATTAGTGTCACTGTCTGTCTTCTTTTCCATCAGATAAAGCTCCACAAAAGTGGGTACCAGCCTGTGCTGCTCACCTTCCTGCCTGTATCTAGCCTACCACGGGACACACAGCAGGTGCCACACAAATGCTTCTTCATACATGAGTGCCTGGCCATGTTCACACCGTAGCCAGCACTTAGGAAGCAGCCAGTAGCAAAATTAACTCACTCCCTGGGCTCCTTTTCCTGTCTGTCCTCGCAGCCTCGGGCCTTGGAGCTTCCAGGCAAAGGACAAATGCCATCCATCAGAGAGGAGAGGCAGCAATGCCCAATGTCATCACTGCTTTATTTGATTAGGTCTGACACTGGCATCCGGGACACGTGTGCTGGGAGCCAAAGCAACTGTACCCTGACCTCTGGTCCATGCGATCCCATCCTTATAATGATTTCCATGACAACAGCAACGGAAAGCCAAGGCTGTGGATTCCCTTTGATAGGAGCCGGATGCAGAGACTGGGGGAGGACGACTTCCAGAAGAATGAGACTCTTTGATTCAGCTCAAGGCGCCTTCATTAAATACTACTATTTCCCAAGAACACACATTTTAACCCTGCAGAGGGAGGATTCTCATGCATACTTTTAAAAAAAATAGGAAAAAAGAAAAAGCAGCAAAAGCGCCATGGTTCCTTTCCAAGTACATTCCCTTCACCTGCAGGGGAAGGAAGGCTTGGGCACTGTGACATCAGGGACATTCTGACAGAAGATGAGCAGGGCACACACCCCTCAGCTCAATGCTCCCACTAGTAAATCTCAAGTCCCCGCTACACTGCACAGTTCTGCGGCCTCTCTCCCCGAGGTCTGCACTGCCCTTTGAGATCCACTCACAGCTCTCAACATTGTTGCACTGGCCCAGACTCTGCAGCAGGCACAGCCCATGCTTCTTATGTCACCTGAGGTTCCCAGCTCCTGGCCTCATCTTTGCATCCCTGCACCTGTATACCTGCTGCTCAGGTGCTCTCCTGTGGCTACCGAACATGATGGAGGAACAAGACCTGGGTTCAAATTCTGATCCTACCATCTTCTAGCTGTGCCCTTCTGTGTGGGCCATCTCACCCCTGCCACCCAGCACCTCACTGCAAAATGGAGTCAGCTGATGGTAGTCACTGTGCTTGGCTGACCTGAGAACACCATGTGACACCAGATATAGAGGACCTAGTACGGGGGCATGGGCAAGGGCTTCCAGAGTGACAGCCAGCGGCCAACAGATAATTTGGTAAAGCTTGTTGCAATTGCTGCTATTGCTGGGAGCTGACTTTGCATCATTAGCACTATTACTATTTGGTCTCTACCAGCCCTGGTGGTGTGATCTCTCTCTCTCTCTCTCTCTCTCTCTCTCTCTCTCTCTGTCTGTCTGTCTGTCTTATACTCTGTGCTTATCCACTTGGGCACAATCCCTTGAGATGGACATATTGTGCCTCAGCTCAAAAGAGTGGATCAGGTGTCGTCAGTCCTTCATAACTCCCACCCCTCAACCTCACCTCCTGGGTCACGTTGCTTCCCCAGCCTAGAAACATCCCCCTCTCCCTGCAGGTCTCTGAAAACTGGAGTCCTGTGCACGAGGTGAGGGGAAGTGCGTTCTCCTAGCCCAGACCCTAAGAGGACCCAGCAATGCCCACCTGGCTGTGCACCTTCTCCAGCTCCTCTTTGCTGACTGATGTCTTGCTGTCCTCCATGGTCGCCAGAAGGAGCTGGACGTCTGAGAGTAGTGCATGAGTCCTCCGAAGGTCCCTTCGCAGTCGCTTCTCAACATCAAAGTCCCGATGGCCAATCTGGAAGACAAAGGAAGGCCATGAGCTTAGCAAAGCAGTGACCAGGGCCTAAATTCCTTGGATCCTGCCTCTGGTACCCATATTACAGGATCTTGCACAAGACCCTCCTCCTGACTCTCAGTTTTCCCACCAGCAAAATGGGAGAGGTACCAACTACAGAGAGTTGCTCTGAAAATTTAATATGAGCTCAGCCTTGCCCCTGGCACAGAACTGGTACCCAACAAATGTGAGCTGTCATCATGACGACTGTCATCACAGTTTTTCAGGGTCCGAAGTCATTCTGTCCTACCTTTGGTGCCAAGCCATGGATATGATCTCCCCTCCTCTCCTAAGGGCCTTTTGTATCAAGTGAGTCCCTCAGCTGGTGGCCACACACTGCTGACAGCAGTCAGGACAGCCCCAGGCAGGTAGTGGTGGGCATGATGCGGATGGGGGAGACTGTGTCACTGGTCTGGGTGCTGCCTGTGAGTGTATGGGGACTCATGGAGCTACACAGGGGACGTAGAGTGCTTGTGTGTGTGTGTGTCACACCGCAGGTTGTACAGGTGGGGCATATTGTGCCTATCCACACAGATGTCACGCCTCAGCAAATAATGACTGTGTTCCTTTTCAAGATCTAAGTCATGCTGTTCCTCCCTTGAGCTGGTCGCCTATGCCAATTTAAGGACAGACAGATGAAATTACTTTCTGCCGAAGGAGGGATCTTTTCCCCAGAGCTGAACACATTCCTTTTCTCAGAATTGTGAATTTCCAGACACAGTGATCAAGGAGGTCATGAAGAAGCCACTTCCTGGACTGAGAATAAGGAAGGTGACCTGCCTGAGCAGCTCATAGCGTCCAGTGGCCAACAGTGGAGACAATGTCAAGGCGAAACGGAAAACACCGGAGCCCCACAGGTAATCTCAACAGCATGCTGTCCGCTCAAGGAACAGAGCACTGGCACACAGAACAGCAGATTAGTGTCCCTGAGAGGAAAAGCTCCTGGATTGGGCTCTTCGGGAGACCAGAACAAAAAGCACAGCACCATCCATCAGATGGGAAGTTTTAAAGAAAACAGGGAACAGGTGGCTCCTTTTTGGAATTTCATTTCTGCACACTGGGACATTATCCCTCCATGTGACATGCTGACCACTTCCTGGGATGCTCAGAATGTCCAGAATACTCCCAAGAGAACAATGCAGCCCTGCTTTTAAACCCCAGCTTGATGGTGGCAGGAAACTTGGCTGAGTCACACCACCACTCTGGCTCTATCTACAAGAAGAGAGGTTAAAAAAAATCTCAGTCTTCTGTGTTGAGATAAGACAATGATCATGTGCAATAATGGATCACAAAGCACTTTGTATGCTGTCAAGTGCTTTACAAATATAAGGGATTCTGAGTATTGTCTGATGACCTGCAATGTGTACCTGCAGACTAGATATTACCATTTCTCTACCACCTGCTTGGAATCCTTTGAAAAATGAATTGGTTCTTACAATTTAGCCTTGTTTTCTCAGAGATATTATTGCTTTGGTAAATTAAAATATTGGTCTAATACACACACAAATATCTACTGAACTGTACTGAGAGCTAGGCACTGTGCCAGGCTCTTTGTCACATATTATTACATTTAACTCCTGTGACAATCAGTCACTCCTGTGACAATAATGCCTAAAAGTAGGCATTATTATTATTGCCTTTATATAATAGTAGTAGTTTGCATTTATAGACAGAATTCTAAGTGCAGTTTCAGGGACTATTCCAAACATTTAGTGGATATTGATACATTGGTACAATGGTGACTCTATGAGGTGTGTAGGCTTATGATTCCTGTTTTACATCAGATAGAAGTAATTTGCTCAAGGGCTCACAGCAAGGAAATGGCAGAATTGGGATATGAAGCCAGATTTCCTGGGAGAAAAGGAAATCTTAGTAAGAGGGTGCACTGGAATGGTCAGTTTTGCTTTCTAATTTTTTAAAAAGTGCCTTGGTGACACAGAAGAGCATCCTCCTGTCCCTGATGAGACGGGATGGGATGAGATTTGGCAGTGCCTCGACTCCTCTGCCCAACAACTACCTCTGCTTCCAAGAGGCGGTGCCACAGGACACTGCATGAACAGAGACAGGGTGCTGGGTAACTGCCTTGATGGTGTGAAATCTCAGGATGGGGGCAGGAGGCAAAGAGAAGCTACCCAGGGCACTTAAGTATGCAGTGTCATGGGGAATCGGAGGTACAGCTGACACAGAGAAGGCAAGTGATCTGCCCAGGCCCATCCCAGTACTGAGTGACTGAGTGAGAGGATTTGAATTCAGGATTTTGGCACTGACCTGTAGTAAATGCCTAGTGGAACCACTACCTGATCCCAGACCAATTTACGCTGGAGTCCAACTTTTTACAATAGTGACACTGCAGCAGTGTGCTTTGCTCCTGTCCTGCAGCTGCATCTGCTTTTATTCTGCACATATCCTAAAGTGCCTCTAATTCTCTTGTAGAAGAAGCTGGCATCAGCACCATTCCCTGATGCTGGCACTGGCCACGTGGCAGGGATGGCGCAGACTCTATAATCTTGGCTGCCAGGGAGCACTTGGATTTGCTGGCACCGTGTCCCTTCCAGAGGGAGCATTGCAAACAAAATTCACAACAAAATCTCAGACCAAGTCATCCTCCCCTTCGTAATGAACTGCTCTGCAGGAGAGGAAAGGGGGAAAAGCTTATTAGGTTAATGGGAAATAAATGTCACTCTAAGAGTTCCCATTTTGTAGCACAAAGATTCAAATTTGGATAAAGATGGTGAATAATTAACCAATAAATCTAAATGATGTTTAGTGTTATTATAGGAAACTACATTCACACCTCAATTGTTTCACCATTTATCATAAATGCAAATTGTTCAGGGTTGTTGTTAAAAACTTATTACCCCCGTAGCCCCGCCCTTCACGCCCAGGAAGTCTCCCAGAAAGCAGCATCTCAGGCTGTCCCTTTGGGACCCGAAACTCCCGGACCGTAGAGTGGCCTGAGCTGTTTGGATTGAAAGTCTGCGCGGACCTGCATCTCGGCGCGACTCTTTGGGACTGGTAAGCACGCCCTTCATCCGCAGGGAACTGCCTGGAGATCGGCATCTGGGCCGGGTCTGTTTGGGCCCGTAGCCCCGCCCTTCATGCCCAGGAAGTCTCCCAGAAAGCAGCATCTCAGGCTGTCTCTTTGGGACCTGAAACTCCCGGACCTTAGAGTGGCCTGAGCTGTTTGGATCCAAA
>PVJX010003372.1:0-75531 GCA_004027295.1 Dolichotis patagonum
AATTCTCAATAAAATATTGGCAAACAGGATGCAGCAAATCATCAAGAAGATTATACACCATGACCAAGTAGGATTCATCCCAGGAATGCAGGGATGGTTCAACATACGCAAAACAATAAATGTAATCCACCATATCAATAGAGCCAAAAGCAAGAACCAAATGATCATCTCTATAGATGCAGAAAAAGCTTTTGATAAACTACAATATGTTTTACTCATCAATTTCAGCCGGAGAGCAGCACCTAATCGTACGTATCTAGCTTCATGTTGATCCTCAGAGTTAGTTTCTAAGTCACCAGTTTAAAAATCAATTATATTGAATGAGACTTCGTACATTTTTACCTTTACTCGTGGCTTTACACTCTTCAATGACTGCTCCTTGGGGTTGAATCAACTTGGCTTACATGAAAACACAGGACTTTCTCACCTGTAGTACAAGACTAGCTGTTTGGATAATGACATCAATTCCTTCAACCTACATTCTGCAATTGTCATTCAGACTTGTCTACTTTGAAGTGTTCTCAGAAATTACAGCAGAATTCAGCTCTCTTTGCTCCAAAACTCAGTCTTAAGTGGTTGGTTTGGTTGACTTTTGATAACTTCATTAGTCAAATTGTTGGTATGGTTTTGTGTTCATGATACACATGACAACAATGCTCCTTATGTTTATTTTCTGATTCTGAAATATAATTAATATTGTAAACCTCCAGTAATATAAGGATTAAATATTTTAATGTGTTGCTGCTGGATGCATTCTTAAATCTTACTGAATTATTAGTGTTCTGATATGTAACACTTAATTTTAATTGGCAAATGTTATAAGCACAAAATAGGTTTCATTTATTAATACAATATTTTTATTTTCTCAGAAAATGAAATTGGCATCCATCATTTGTCCAAATTCCTGTGTCAATCCATGTCTTTCTTTCACTATATTTTCCATTTCAGTGACATTATTCCTTAGATATCGGAGATGAAATATAACCAATGTTTCTAGAATCCCTTCTCTTACATATTCCCCTGGAGAAAGTGAAAGAACTTCAAGTGTCTGTAACCTATCTCTGCATCATTCATATTAGTAAGTATTGAATGCACTCTTTTCATTTTGCTTTTTTATATCCCATTATTTCACCATTGTTACCAATGTGGAAATTATCTAAGTTCACATTAAACTCAACAGTATTAGAGAATGTTAAACACTAACATTTGATACTTATCTGATTTAAAACATTTTATTCTATAATTTATATTATCTGTATTATTGTTAATCACAGTGGTATATAATTTCCACATCTTAAGATTTTTTTTTAAAAAGGAGGCAATAAAATTTGTTTAAAAATGAGGCTTCGTGGGCTGGTGATTTAGCAAAGTGGCATAAGCATCTGCTTGGCAAGCATGAGGTTGCGAATTCGATCTCCAGTACCAAAAAACAAAAAAAGAGGCTTCAAGGGATATTCTGATTTATATAATTGAATGAAAAATAGCAAACTAATTTTCTCATAAAAGTAGCCAAACTTAACAGAAAAAAATGTATGTACAAGGGGGATGAGATTGAAAGAAGAGAAATAAAATGATGTTCATTAGAAGAGAAAAAGGAGAAGCAAAGAATATTCAAAATGATCTGAATCCACTGTAGCTTGAATCATTTTGTGAGTATCTCAATTTTAAATTGTTCCAAAAATTTTAAAGACAGAATATCTGTAACTAAAATATGTTCTGGAATTCCCTTCGATTGGTCATGTGTTTAATGGAATGCCTGGAATGTTGAGTGGACTGGTGTTCCTGGTCTAAAGGAGACTGATTTATGGAGAATTAAGAAGCTTCTGGAAAAACATTTGCCTGTGACTTCTGCAGGAGTCCAGACATATGTGAGCACCTTTGGCCAGCACAAGGATAGACTCACAGATGCCCATGTGCAAGAAAAGGTGAATAGCAAGGAAACTTCCTAGGAGAAAACATGCTCTTAGAGATAAGGAACTTTCTCAACAAATTTGAAGAAGTTTGTAACAAAGATTAAGCAACTAGAAAAAAAAAGATTCTGTTAAAAGAAAAAAAAAAAAAACAGAGGTGTTATTATTTGTGTCCATCCTTAGTCCCTAGATGCTTTCCTGGGTCTTACGAAAAAATTAAGGATGATGAAAAAAATAATTATCTTAATATTTTGAAGCACAATTATGATTGGAACAGAGTGTTAGTAACTTGGAAGGTCAGGCCTGCTTTCAACAGCAAATTGTCTTGTTTTGCGGGGACTGCAGTGCAACAGCAGAGAGAAGATTCTCTTAGCGGTCAGGAGGTGAGAAAGGAGACAACACAGTGTGAATATCATACAGCAGATGGACCCCTGAGCATACAGGAGAGGCTCTCTAGAAACTGCAGGAAACCCTGAAGGAAGCTCACCTGACTCAGGGAATCTTTACATAAAATGGTATTTCCTAAATTTTAAAATGTCTTAAAGTGTCCCTGTCTATGATATTTCCAATCCCATCAGTCCCTTAATAAAAAACTGACTTTAAAGTATTAAACATTATGTACTACAAACATGTACTAACAAACAAAAATAATATAAGTAATTAACAAAAATTATGTCAAAACTGTAAAGACGGTTCTATAAAAATGTTTATATGTTTCCCAGCCTCCTTCAGAATCTCCCATCTTGTAGTTCTCATATCAAAATCCAAAAGGCATGCAGACCCCATTTCCTGAATTTGAACTAGGATACAGTTCCATGGTTGCATGGTCTCCTTTATCAGCAATAAGACCACCAGGAATTTGATAATTGTCAAGGTTCTGAGGTTATAAAATCATAAACTTGATCATAAATTTTTCATAGGTTCAAAAATAACTAATTTATTTAATAACAGTATATATGTGTATATATATATATATGTGTGTGTGTGTGTATATATATATACTTCCTTAATCCTAATGAAGGTTTAATTAGGTTATTATGGATTATTATAGATTGCAATAATCCTTGTGGTACAGATAAAGAAAATGAGGCATGAGTGACATTACCCCTACCCCCCCCCAAAAAAAAACTGGATGTGGAATTTGAACTGAAGTAGACTGTTTCCAAAGCCATGCCCTTCCCCTGGGTAGTGTATTTCCTGGATAAATCTCCAGCTCTTCTCAAGAATGTATCAACTTCCCTCCTCTTCCCCTGGGATAATCTACTCAATTTTATTTACTAACCACCATAATTACACAAGGATTTGAGATTATCCCAAGGTTCTAAAATAACTGACAAAGAAGAGAGCTGTTTCTGAAGTCCATGATCTTTGCACATTTTATGGGACATTTTGAAAAAATAATGATTGTGATAATAAGGAAGGACTATTCAGGGAGCTCAGTTTGAATTTTGAAAGACTTCTCTCACAAACTCCCATCCCCCAACCCCTAGCCCCTAATTATTTTACTTTATGTTATTGGAGGGGAAAAAAAACTGAATTTAATTTCCCTTCCAAAAAACACTGTATTATTAATACAGAAACACTTCCTACACTATTAAGAGTAAACTGCAATAAGGGAAATGGTTTCATGGTTGGGAAACTCTTCCCTTCCCCAAATCTATAAACTTTCAAAAACAAGGCAGGAATTCTAATGTTTTCTTCTTAAACTCTATAAAGGTTACTTTAGTAAGTAACTTATAAGTTACAGACACATATTACTGTTGAGGGAAAAGTAATTTGTTGTAATCATTTTTAATTATAGTTATTTTTAATTATCTTTGCTGTATGTGTAAACATTAAAAATACAAACAGTGCTGCTACAGCACAGATGGTTGGAGCTGTTACCCAGGCTGCCAAGCATCATTTGAACACCACTGCCTCCTTTTCCCTAATTGTAAGGAAAAGCAATAAAGTTGCTCCTTGGAAACTGTTTTCATGTTGGAAAGACTGGCTGTTACGAAGTATGGGAGACCATGTTGCAGAAATCCTTGTCAGTCCCTCTCTCCCTCAGCAACGCTCTGTGAATTCCTTGCCATTTGAGACCTTCTTCCCACAGAAAGGTTCTGAGGTACCCCGTGGCCAGCCTCAGAAATGTCCATATGGTTGGTCGTGCTCCAACACAATCAAACAGCCCAGGCCTGAAATGGTTTTTACAAAGTCCCTTTTAAAAATTTAATCATGTGAAATGACAATATGAAGTATGCATATGGACCTGTGCTCCTAATATCTGTTTTATGAAGTCTATAACCAATAACCAAGGTATGACTATTTAGCATTCTAAAGTTTTAATGATGTAGCTCACTGACGGGAACATATAAAAAGAAAATAGTTGTATTTGGGGGGCAACTAACGTGAGAAGTATTTTTTCCGCCACCTGGTGGTCAGCACTGGAGTGGGCTTCACTCCTTGGAATTGCCCTCAAACAGAAAACTTTGCTCTGTGGATTTAAAACCAAAAATCAAAATCCGGCTTGTAATTCAATGTTAAATCTTTCATATCAATGGAAAATAAGAAATTGTGCTTGGCTAGCTTTGATATTGTTCAACAATATCATATATATATATATATATATATATATATATATATATATACATATATATGGAATATATTCACTATCCTATATATATATATATATGGAATATATATTATATATATTTATTCATATTTAAAATTGAACTATGCAGATATACCAGACCATATCCATGACCAAATTAACAAATACAATCTCATTCATCTCTGAGGATCAGCATTGCCTAGAAAAGTAAATCCTCTATCTAAACAGGGAATTATAACTAAAAGGACAATCTAAGGTTCTAAAAAGAAATTCTATCCATACAATTAAAAATGAATCCAAAATACCAATAAAAGGTATAGTTCAGAGGTGGTCCATATCACTTTCAGTGGTAATGAATAGAGTAATAGTTTCTACACTAAAACCCTAGCTTTACTACCCATCATACTGATGATTAGGGGGAATGCCAAGAACCTTCAAGAAAAATGGCTATAATGTTTATTCCCCCATTTAGTGGACTGTTTGAATCCATAATGGCATATAAATACTGCTATGTTCTAAAACCATGTGTTAAAATCTAATCTCCAATGTAATGGCATTTGGAAGTGGAACAACTGCAAGGTGATTAACTCTTGACCCTGGAGTCCTCTTAAGTTGGTGTCCTGTAATGAAAAAGCCCCCAGAGAACTGTCTTTGTTATACAGTATGAGGAAACAGACAGAAAGTGCCATCTGTGAACAAGTAAACAGGCCCTCACCAGACACTGAGGATGTCTTTGCTTGGATCTTAGACTTTCTGGCTTCCAGAACTTTGAGAAGTAAATTTCCACTGATATTCATAGCAATCTATGACATTTCATTATTAGATCCAAGCAGACTAAGATAAGTGCTAATCTGTAAAACGGTACACAAATCCCAGAGATAAATACTGAGATAATCTCTTTTCATAGGCAGATATGAGCTACATTAATACATTAGGACAAGACTGATTCGGACGTTTAGGAAAAAAATTCTAAATTCCAAAAATTGACCTTCTCTTTGCACAAAAATACTTTTTAGCAATAATATGGAGGTGCTAGAAATCAAATTTTAATTTATTATTGAAAGTGTCACATAGATGGTCCCAGAGTTCATGAATATTTTATCACAAAAACAAGTTAATGAAGATGGCTCTGTAATTTTGTGCCAATTTTATGATAAAACTGCCCTTATAAAAACCATGGTACTTTCCTCAAAATATGGATGGGTTTCACAACAGAATCGTCTCAGCTTTGGGAGTATGACACGGTGGAGTCCAGATTTCGGTTACTTTGAACACATCTCGTGATGAATAAACTAAAAGTGAATATATTCCATTCTGTGTTATTTAAGTGAATGCTTACTACATGAACCAGAATTTGTAGTCCTAGTTCTGTGCTATAAAGGTTTATTTCAGTTAGGGAAGTAACTTGTAAAGATAGCAAAGCTAGGAGTATGTTCTTTAGAAACAAAGGTCCAACATGAGCCCTTTGAGCTTCTAAACTATTCCTTACAATATAGCTACTTATAATGCATAGAATTTTTTAAAAAATAATTGATACATAATAATTGCACATATTTATGGGATACAGAGAGCGTAGTAATTCAATATATGTATACTATGTGTGTGATCAAATCGGGGCAGAATATGATTAAATTTTATCTTTTCTTTGTGTTGGAAATCTGTGTGCTCAATTTTTCTAATTCTTCATAAAATATACAGTAAGTTAGAAAGCAAATTACCCTGCACTGTAGAATACTAGAATTCATTCCTCTTCCTAGCATAGTTGGTACTCTTTGTCCAACCATCTCACACCCCAGTACCCATCCTTTACCTTCCTTAGCCTCCGGTGATCACCATTTTACTATTCTTTTATAAGATCAACATTTTTAGTGTCCCAATGTGAGTAAAAACAAGCAACATTTGTATTTCTGTCTCTGCCTTATTTCACTTGTTGTAACATTCTCTAATTCCATCAATTTACTGCAAATTACAAAGTTCATACTATTTATGGCTGAATACATTGTGTATTTACATTTGGAATTGTGTAAATTCCAAAACACATTTGCTATACACATTCCATTGTGTATTTACAGCACATTTTTTATTCATCTGCTGAAAGACATTTCAGTTGCTTATGTACATTAGCTGTTGTGAATAGTTATGCAATAAACATCAGTGTGCAGTTATCTATTTGATATGACAAATGTATTTCTTTTGGTCCTATATCTTCATGTAAGATTGTTGAATCAAATAATATATGTATTTTTATTTTTTTAGGAATTGGCCTACTGTTTACTATAAGAGTTCAGCTAATTAATATTTCACCAACAGTACATAACAGTTTCTGTTTCTCCCCATTCATTCCAACATTTCTTTTGCTTTTAGGATAACCCTTGTTTTAACTGGGGGAAGATAACTTACTGTGATTTACATTTGCAATTTCCTGATAATTAGTGATACTGAACATTTTGTCCATATACATTTTTGGCCATATGTATATCTTCTTTAGAAAAATATCTATTCAAATTCTTTGCTGATTTTATTTTATTGTACTTTATTGTGTTTTATTATATTTTAATGTATTATATTGTATTTTATTATGGTGGGGCACTGAGTGTTTAGTCATTTTAATTGAATTATTTATCTTTTTGTTATTGAGTTTTTAAATGTCCTAGTATATTCCATATGTTAATCCTTTTAGTGTAAATAATTTTCAAATATTATCTCCCGTTCTTCAGACTATCTCATTCTTCTACTGGTCAAGCTGTTGGTTTTGTAGAAACATCATGGCTTATTTAATATAAAACCATTTGTCTAGTATTGTTGTTTATTATCTATGCATTTGGACTCATCCAGAAAAGAATTATTGTCTATACAAATGCTTTGAAGTATATCTCTTGTGCTTAGTACTTTTGTTTTAAAATTTCTGGTCTTATTTTTAAATCTTCAATAGATTTAGAATTAATTTTTATAGCCATAGAGAGACTGAAGTTCAGGATACTTCTTCTGCATACGGATATCCAATATTCCCATCACTCTTCATTAAAGATGCTATCACATTTTCATTTGCTCCAAACATTTACATTTAATGGTCATGTTTTAAGATCAGTTCATATAAGTTGTAATAGTAGAACATTATATTCAACTCAACACTTTATTCAGACCAGAGAAATATTCCAAATTATACTTACAGAGATCATAAGCTAATATTAAAAAATAGGAACATACACAAGAAAAAAATTAGCATGCTGAATGAAGACCTCAAAGTGATCATAAATAAAGTAAGTATGCTTTCTATATAATGTAGTAACTATATAAATTCTGATGAGTCTTTGTGGAAGTATTTAACTATTTAGTCTATTACATTATAGATTTCTCAATATCTAGGCATGCACTTGTGTATCTGAGCCCCTATTTTCCTTTGGGTACTATTTTATAACCTATTGTCCTCAGCTGGTTCCATATTATGTTTAACTCCAAACATTTCTTGGATAGAGCAGATTTTGAATTCAAGGCAGCAAATGATGCTTTCATTTTGCTCATGGATGTGAACGTCTCATTACACTACCAAGTACAAATTTCCTGACCAGATTTTCACCCGAAAAAGTCAGTTGGTTTTATCTTTGTATAGTAGCTTTCCCATCCATTTTATACTGTGCTTTCACGCCTTTGCTTATAACTAAACAAACCCCAAACCAAGCTCTAACTTTCACTGACTATATTTAGTTAGGGTGTTAGTTACCATTTACTATACAAAATCATAAAAAAAAATTACTAGGTAGGGTCATAAGTAGAAGATCACAATAGCCTTCTGCCAAATCAGAGGCAGAAAAATGCAAAATAGCCATCTGCATGCTGGAGGGCGAGCAGGTCCAGTCCAAGGTTAAAGACCCCACCCTCACTTTAAATTCAGGTACAAGTCTGTGCTGGAAACTAGAGGCTGTGTTGCAAGGCTGAAGAGTCTGCATTGAACTAAAGGAATTGGAGATGAGGGTCTTCCCCACTCAGTTTGCTGTCAGTCATTCAGAGACGCATCAAGAGATTTACTAATCTACTTCTTTTAACATTCACTGCTCTTAATCAATTTTGTTCGATGAACCAGAAGTCAAAAAGCATAAAAATGATCTTAAAATATTTATCTAACAATAATTATGTGATTATGGATAGAGTTATATGTACCATATGGGATATGGATTAGAGTAATACTCCTGATAAATTAGTTTGCTTCCATGCAGAATTTCATTTATTATATGACTTCTAGAAACCCCACAGCCAAATTTCTGGTTTGCTTTCATGAAGGTTATAGGATGTCAGTGGCACGCGTGTTTGTTACAACTTTTCTTGACCCAGGTACATGCTATATATTTTTGTCTTACTATATAATATACATCTCCAAAAGCTAAATCTTAATCTTTAAAGTGTGAGCAAAATAAAAATACTCTTGTACAAGTAATGTACAATGTAGACCAAATTATTTCTGCTTGTATTATCTCATCCTGGGTACTCTGAAGGCAAACAGGAGAGTTCAAACACATGGATCCCAGGCATGTCTGCATTCCTTCCAGCCTGTGTCAATGAGCAAAGTCCAATTTGTAAATATGAATCACTCTGTGAAATTTTATGTAAATCAAGAGCATTCATCTCTTAGGAGTTGATCAATGGGTAAGAAGGACAGGATTTTAAAATTTTTGATATTTGGTTACTCCTTGAAGAAAGAGTATATTATAGTTGAAGGAGTTAGCCCTGAACGAAAAGAGTGAAAGACACAGTTATGAAGGAACATGTTGAATGAAGAGATATAAGATTATATGCCTATGATAAGGGCCCCTAAAGGCACATTAGGATGATGAAGGCAGAATTTAAAAGAAAAAAGTGGATGGTCTCATGTCTGATTCAGAAAGTAACTGGGCACAGCGTCATTCTGGAAAAAGAACGAGATGTGATGAACCAGTGTTTCAGGAAGATTAATTTTGTAAGCACTATGAAGAATAGATTGGCATGAAACTGAATTGAGAGAAAAGAGCTAGGAATCTGCTGAAATAACCCATGTGTGAAGTTATGAGAGCCAAGACAAAATGGCAACTACTGAAATGGAAACAAATAGAAAAAGTAAATGGTCATTATATGGAGCATCAGCAGTCTCCAACTTTAATGTAAATCCAGCTGAGATTTGGAGGTTAAACTGGCTGTGTGGCAGCACCAGCCATGCTTATAATAGTGCATATGTCATTATCTATTTCCACAGGTAGAAGGGTTTACAAATAATGAACTTCATGTCTACAATTCCCTCCAATCCTGAAATAATCTCCCAGTTGCTATAATTTGTGCTCCAATTTCTTTTCATGAAAATGGTTATTTCTTGATTCTAATTACACTGGTGGTTTCTGAAATAAATAAGTGGCTCTATCTAGTGTGTGAATTTGTCTTGCATTGACCTCTTTTTGTGAGAGGCATCATATGCCATAGGCAGCATATGCCCAAAAAACTCCAAGGTAAGATGCTATCCCTGTGGAAGATTCTAGTAACTGATATTTTAAAAATATCAGCAATTCATACCCGAAACTTCCAAGAGCATCATGCTTCCAGGTCCTGGTGAAATAGCTGGCTGTTTACCAAAATCTGTTTTCTCCTCTTCCTAGGAACTCAACTTGACCACAGTTTCCTTATGTGAAGCTATGCAATGAGTTCTTGCCAATGAATTGTCAGAAGAATTGATGCCCATCATTTCCAGATGGTGCCCACATAATCACCCACATCCACTCTTCCACACTCTGAATTTCATAGAATTCTTTCTATGGATTTCAATTTCATGTGACCTTAGAAAACACACCCCAAAGTTCTTAGGACATCAGTCAGCCTGAGATCCTACAGGGTTGTACAAATATCTCCTCCAAAGCAGATCTGTGACAATCTTGGAGTCTTAGATGAAAGGGTTATAAACTCCTGTACTTAAGCCACTATACAGTTTAGGGCATATTTGTTGAGCAGTTAGACACCTTACTACAAGAGTACCCAGGTATTAGGTTTCCCATTGCCATACATTTCTTAGAATAGATGGAGAATATCAGATTAATATCAATGCCACCCAAAATTGGAAGCAATTTTATAAAGTGTATTTGTGATCTTCCAAGTTATGTGGTTCCTTCTTTGAACCTAAAGCTGGATAACTGCTATCTGTTCTGTAATATAGCATTGAGTATGTTATAAACTGGATCTAGAACAATGTTTCAGTCAGTCTTATGCTCTGGAGCCCAGAATGCAAGTAGCAAGAAGCAGACCCAAGATAAGGTGCAGAAGGAGGATGACTAGTGAATCAAATTCAATATGCTTAAATGATAGATAAGGGAATAGTAATAACAGATTTTAAAGGAACCGATTGAGTCAGTTGTAGGTCTCAAAATTGTGTGCTTTTAAAAATGAGGAGCCATTCGTGATGACTGACATATTAATTGCCTTCCTTTTAATTATGCTGTAATCTTCTGATGGAAAGTATATAGAATACACAAAGTTTTAATGTTGTTTGATGAATTCTTGCTATGTAAATACATTTCTGCTCCATTCTCAAGCCCAGAGATAATTACTCATCTGAATTTCTTTTTACTATTTTCATCTTTGAATTGCTATATTGCGTTTCTTTTAATTAGTCCTAGTTAAGCTCTTTAAAATTGCCAACACACAAATAGGAAGCGGAGGTAAGTTCCTTTGAGCCTAGTCACAAAATTTTCACAGCCAATCAATAGGAAGCCTTCATTGATATATACTTCCATTCATAAATATTTCCTCTTACTTACATATTTGGTATATTAACATTGAATCAACATGCAACAGTACTCTACCAGGTTGCTGAGCAAAGCTGGTCTAACACATGCACATCACAATCTTTAGCTTAGGAGCACTTTACTGCTACAGTTGATGCTATTTGCTTGACAACACCAACATTCAAGGAAACAAAAAAAGCATGAAAAATATGACACTATACACACTCGTTCACAGAGCAAACGGTGAGTGAAGGTGAAAGCATGCCCTGTAGTTTGATTTCAGCTTGAAACATACACATCTGGTGACTCAGCATTTTCACTGCACTGTTCCCATCTTCAGAGAAGATGTGTAAATGGCTGCAGCAGCATTGATTTGGGGGTTACAAATGAATAAAAAGAGGTAGGCAAATTTACTAACATTGACTTCATGGATAACAGCTAAAAGATAGACTATCTGACAAGGAATTTTAGTGTACATTCATGAATTACCATAAAGTTGGCAATATTTTATACAGAATTCAGTGTATTACGCTGACTACCAAAATTATATCTGGTTTTTGGTTAGTTTTTCTCTATTTTTTTCAAAGATTTTTTTATAATGTCAGCATGATTTCTTCCTT
This sequence comes from Dolichotis patagonum, assembly GCA_004027295.1. Lineage (NCBI taxonomy): Eukaryota > Metazoa > Chordata > Mammalia > Rodentia > Caviidae > Dolichotis > Dolichotis patagonum. Next base: position 11,861 of record PVJX010003372.1, read on the forward strand.
ATGGATAGGATTCACCACAGAAATGTTTGTACTTAAAGTTTGATTTATTGATGGTTATCATCTGGTTTCATTCCTTTAATACATATAAAGCTAATTTTATCTTCACCATGTGAGTTTGGATAATTGGGTTTTTTAAAGAAAGTTCTTTATTTTATCTCTAATTGTCAAAATTATTGGTGTAAGTTTGTTAATGGCCTCTTTTAATCCTTTTGATGTGAGGAATATCTGCTATATATAATGTCCTTCAGTCTTCCTACTGTTAATTGTTTATAATGTCTCACTAATTTTGTTACTCCTTCAAAGAGTCAGGTTTTGAATGTGTTAATATTTTTTCAATTTTTAATTTATTTTCATCATTTTTCTATTAATAACGTTACCTCTCATGGGTAGTTTATCTTTACCGGATGTTTCAATATGCTGTGTTTTTATTTTTATTTAAATTTAATATATGTGCTAATTTCTCAATTTTTTTATACCCATCTACTTGAAATATCTTTGTAATGTCCCAATTGCTAAGATCACTTGTTGATTTCCTTACTTGCTTGCTTTTGCCGTCTTATGATTCCATATTTCCATCATTCTTATTTTGTCTGAAGAACTTTTATAGAATTTCTTTAGCTTTGGTCTGATAGAAAACAATTGTCTACCTTTTTTATTTATAAAAAGCCCAAAATCTTGGACTTTGGTTTTGAAGAATTTGGCTGGGTTTTCGTTAGAAATCGTTTTTCCTCGTCCTTTAAAGGGGAACTTTCATCGCATTCTATTTCTTAAATTGCTCCCTTAAAAGTGCTCTGTATCTCTTTGTCTGTATTTCACTGATATTTTTCTCTCTGGTTTTATTAGTCAGTTTATTATGCTGTGCCCACAGATACATTACTTCATATTTGTCTATTAGGCATCTTTAGCCAGTATAAATTTGTTGTTGTTGTTGTTTAGTGAATTCCTATTAAAAATATTAAAAATATTTTTCTTCCCTATTTTCTTATATCTCTTATAGAAGCTTTGAACGTTCATGAAAGGTTAAAAATATTATTTTTCTCTATATGTCATTCATCTTTCAACACTTTTCAACCTTTTGTCTTTTTTTTTTTAGTTTCAGAGATTTTGTTTTGTTTTGTGTTACTCATTTATCTTCCAGTTGGTCACATTCTAAATACTCCAGATTAGGTAATTTAGGAAGAGCAGAAGTTTACTGATCACATCACTATAGGATGGGAATTTCAAGATCAAGACCTTGGCCTCTGGTGAATGCTGTTGTCTGCTTCTAAGATGCCACCTTGAAAAGCTTGTCCTCCAAAGTGAAGGAATTTGGGTCCTCATAGGACAGGTAGCAAGATGAAAAACACTTAAAATTCTCTGTTGAACTGTTTTTGCAATTTTTTTCATAAATGCTAATCTTTGGATATTGTTTTTTGCCTTCAAACCTCACGTTGAATTGTAATCCTCATTAAAAAACAATAAAACTTGGGACCAACAAAGAATGCAAAGAGATGCTGAGAGCCCTTCTTATGAGTAGATTAATCCATTCACATGATTAGTGAATTAATGAGTTAACAGATTGTCTGGAGAATAGGTCTGGTATAAAAATAAGTTTATGTAGGTCTCTTATGCCATCTGCTTCTCTAACCATGTTTTGAAACTGTGTCTCCAATAAAACCATCTCAAGATACAGATCATAGATACTGTACTGAGACCATAAATAAGTATAATGTTCCCAATTGGTGATATTATGTTATTAGCAGCATAAAACATGCTAAAACAGATATGAATACATTTATAAAAGCAGAAGCTTTATGATTTATACACCACCCCAAACTCCCCACTTCCAAAATCTGTCATAGGTCAATTCCTTAGCACATGAATTTTGGGGAATATTCAGATGATTAATTATTAGTTTTTTTCTGCCAAATCTACTGTTGAATCTGTTTCTAAATTCTATTTTCAGTTAATTTATTTTGTGATTTTCTACTCTCACTGTTTTAATTTAATAAACTTGAGATTCAGAAAGAATTTACCTTCTTTTAATCTATTTTTTAAAAATATTAATCATAGTTATTTTAAATGCCAGTATTTAATTTTCTTGTTTAAATTTTTCTCATATATTTACTTGGTCTTGTAATTTTCATTGGCTGTTAATAATTTAATTTAAAAACCTGTAGTGCTATAGATGTTGTTCTTTTCCCACATACAACTTGTTTGTTCTAGATATCAAATAACACACAAAGTAGTTTATCATTACAATTGAGGTTGGCCCATTTTGAAGTCATTCTTATTTAAAAAAAAAAAAACAAAACCATAACCTTCTACATTACTAAGTAGAAGGATTGTCCAGTGTCAGTGCATGATGGAAAACCCTGATCTCCAACGTTTGTCTGTACAGTGCTACGAGCTGGTTGAATTTTCCCACTTTGCTTTTTAGCCTCAACAGTGCTGACATGTCTGCTATAGCTATGTTCCTTTGAAGACATGCCATATGAAGAAACTGATCTAATAATTAGTGCCACAAAAGAATCAAAAGTAAAAGTTGTTCATCTTGTTTTCTTTTTTCTGCCCTTACTTTCACTTCTACTCTCACACTATCCACACACTGCTAATTTTCTGGGTTCACAGATACCAACAAGTCAGAAATAGTAGCTCCTATGAGAGACTGTATGTACTTAAACACCTCTTTGTCAAGTTTAAGTGAACGCTATATCAAGAATCTCCACAGGGCTAGGAAAACCAGTTTTGATTAATAACTCTCTTGAACAATTCAAGCTACTACAGCAAAAGAGCTAATTGGGATAAACTATAAACAATAGATATTTATTGCTTCTAGTTCTAGAGGCAGAAGAGTCCAATATCAAGGTATCAGTAGATATTCCTTGGTAGAACACAAATATTTAGACCATAGCATCTACTGTATACTTTTCAAACTTTAACAACTATATCAAATAATGGTTAAAATGCAAATATTGGTTCTCAACTATTAATGATTTTACCTCCTGTCCATTTGACACACAAGGGGCATATTCAGTTGACACAGCTGAATAGGAGGAGAATATTGCTACTAGCATCTAGTGAGAGAATGTGAAGAACACAGGTAACTTTCTGCAATGCATAGAAGAGCTCCCTTTCCTCTCCATAGCTACCTGTCTTAAAAAGTCAATAGTTTTAAGGATGGGAATCTTTGACTTAGAGCTAAATTGGGTCTTTGAAGTATTTCCGCAGAGTAAATCAGTCTCAAATGCAGATGTTTAAATAATGAACGTTCATTTTTTTTCTCTCTCTTATTTCCTCATGGGTCTCTGTTTCAGATGTGCATTGATTATACTCGACTCAAGGCTTTGGGCTTGAATCAAGACTATTCCAAGTAAATTTCCTTTTCCTTAGTTCTGTGTAAATATAGCAGGTTCTCATGGAGAGTGACACTAACACAAGAAGGCAAAGAGAAAAACCCAGTGCTTTATGAGTTCTGCCCAAACTAGTAAACAATCAGTTCTTTCCACACTTCAGTAGTCAAAGCAAGATGCATACAAGTTGCAATATTAACATAATAAAGGAATAAACTATATTCATGGGGCAAGGAATTATGAAGGCAAAAAGGAAGGGCTTTAAGTGCATAATTTTACCAGAGAAAGAACTTTACGTTTCAAAATAATGATTCCTTCTGATAATGTCGCCACGTTAAATTGATAAAAGCTTTATTGAAGGAAATAAATATGCAAGGGAAAAGGATAGGAAAGTAAATGGATAAATAAGGACATTCAGCACAAAATCCCAGTCTAAAACCTCTAGCAGAAGAGTGGGAAGAAAAGACAAACAGAGTCAGATCAAGCTTCAGATTCCATTCTGCTTCTAAGAAAGCCATAGTCAGAGCAAAGACAAATCCTTAAGACAAAGTTTCCAGAAGAATCCTACAGATACAGGCCTTGTTTGCACCATGATCATGCTCACTCTTTGCTTGGGAATCTTCAGAAAACAGCATTAGTTTAGTACATAAGCAATGGGGGGCAAAAAGGGGTGAGATCTGGGGTGGTCAGTGAAATCTAGCAGATCTCTGATGCTCCCAAAGTCTTACAGCATAGTGGACTTGAGAGGAAGTTTTTAGAGCCATAGTCCAAAGGGCACGAGGAAAAGGATCTATCAAATAGAAAGAGATGACAGTGTTGATAACATAAATAATGAAAATGATTCTGAAAAAGTACAGTTGTTTGGCATACAGCACACTACGGAGAGTTTGAATAATTAAATGTAATAAAACCTACCTTGGATATAAGTAATCACACCTCTCTTCCTGAAGAGTTTGCATATTATCTATCTGGTAATCTGCTGTGCCATTTTGCCAATAATCATTATCCATTTTACCAACTCATCTTTTTCTACCTTTTAGGAAAATTAACATTTATCTTTCATTCATTTCTAAAATCATTCTCTCCAATAAGAATACACAGTGTCAATCTTGGAAATAATTTGACAAAATACTAAATATATTTTATTAAGCTTGGGTATGCCTCTTTTGCATATGAAAGCTGGAGCTCATTTAAGCATAATTACTTTTAATCAAAACTCTATCTGTGATCATTGCATATATCTCAATAGTTCGTTTTCAGAGTTGCTTCCAAATGTAAAATTACATGATTCTCAGGACGTGTAGCATTTTTCTTAAGTCGCAGTGTATTCTCAAGTTTAATTTTCAGAAATGCATTCTTTAGCATATGCCATTCTTTCTGTTTTTTAGACGTGCTTAGCATAATGGATAAAGACATGGTGTTGAAGTCAGACCAACTTATATTTGATACTTGCTGTACCATGCAGTAAGGGATTTACCTTGTTCTTATGAATTCTTCATCTGAAGGGGGCAGTGCTTACTAATGTAACAATCCCTCAGTGAACTCTGATTGGTATGTGGAAGGAGTAACTGGGAGCACCCAGAGGCCAGATATTTCCTTTCTCATTCTTCTAGGGAGATGGCCTTTTCCTCATGTATTTATTAAGTAATCCTTTGCAAGCATGAAAATTGTATTCCTAAAGGAACAGCTAGTGGGTAGCTCACAATGCCTGTGATTACCTAAAAAAATAGAGACTAGCTGAAAGATTTAGTTTTATTAAATTCATTTACTCACAGATAAACTTTTCATTCTTTAAAATCATTTAGCCAGTCATAAAAGTACAAATTGGACCTCTTATCTACCATTGTTCATTGACAATCAACAACATAATATTTGAGATTTTAATATCCTTTAGATTAATAGGAATCTTACCACCACAACTAGCTGCTCTGGGTGTGGTGGGTTTTTTTTAAATCTCCTTTTGATTTTACAGCAAAACCTGTGAAATAGGCACAAATCTTAACATTGTATCTTAAATGTAATCAAAGATGTTGAATCAGTCTGTACTCTTTCATAGTATTTCCTAATCATCCCAAATCTCATAGCAAAGTGCGGTATTTGTTGGCTCTCTACTATGAACATTTCAAACTTTAGCCAAAAGGTCAACTTGCTATGCTTGAATGTTCTTGGGTAGAAACTAAAATGTATTATCACAATTTGTTGCCACATACTGCATCACGTGGTCTATGTATTTTGACCAATGTAGTCCCTCATGCATAGCATTACTGTGGAGAAATCAATGCATGAGTTTAAACAACTTACCTGAGTTCTCAAGACTAGTAAGAATAAAAGCCAGCATTTATATCTAGGCTGCCTAGGTTTAGCATTCACATTGTTAAACTAGATACTCAACCTAATAGGGTTAACCACAAAAATTAAATCTGATGATGTAAATGAGCCATTCAAAAATACCCAATACATAGCACATGTTTAATAAATGATATGATGCTTTTTGGATTATTTTTGGTAGCTCAACTTTTACAAGTTGACTTCATTAGAATACCCCCGAATATAAAGGGAAAGAAAAGATTTTGGAATATCAAAAGCAAAATCCAAATTCCAATTTTGTGAATTAGGTATCTTTAACAAACTCTGAACTTCCTATTTATCAAGTCCTTCTACAGTAAAACATCAGTAATAGTATGAATTTCATAGCATTGTCATGAAGATACACATCAATTTAGCAAATATTTACTTACTTCTAGGATAGCACCAACACACTATTTTAGATGCTGGAAATACAGCACAAAATTCATTCTTGTAGTAAATATGGGTCAGGGATTTAGCTCAGTGGTTTAAGCGCCTGCCTGGCAAGCACGAGGTCGTGAGTTCTATCCCCGGTACCAAAAAAAAAAAAATAATAAAGTAATCTTGTAGTAAACAATGAACAACAAAAGTCTTTCTAAATATTGCAGTGATACAAATATATGCTGCAAAATAAGCACTCATTCATATTTAAAAATTGAAAATTAGGTCTTCTGTTTTTAATGACCATTAGATATTTTAAACTCAGGAAATAAAAATTCAGAGAACAAAAATGAAGTAGTCTTTTCTGCCTTGCCTGTTAATTCTATAACTTTTAGCTTTCAGAAAAGCAAATATTTTCTGCTTTGTTTCCCAAAGAGTTTTCATTTTTCATCTAGCCATATTCCTAGTTCAATTAGCTAACAGAATCTCTGTAGAGCTGTGTTGTGGAAGGACAACTTCCAAGGTGTCTGCAATGGTGTTGAGTATGTATTTTACCAAATACTCGATGTGAAGTTTGGTCTGGCAAAACCTCTGGCAGGTTCTCATAATTACTCTGATAATTCTATTATAGCTGTTGAGACATGCTTTGAGGAGAATCATTTTACGTGGAGAAAAACAGCCTTATTAGCATCAGCACTGACAAACTTCTTCTTTAAGCTGCAAATCTCATCACTGATATAGCTTACAGGAACCTGAAAAGTACACGGTGTAGAATTTACCTTCCACTATATATTAAATTTAGTTGTAAATATTATAGTAGTTAGTTGTATATGCCTTTTAAAAATAATGAAAGAATATAATCCTTAAAGTAATTTTGGGAGATCCTTTAATTTCACCCCAATTTTTAAACTTTACATGGTGAAATTCTTTGCCATGTCACCTACAGAAAAACAAGACCTAAAGCTTGATTTTAGTCTGATACTATTTCCTTCACACTTTCTATGTTCTGTTTCTTTCACAGGAGCTGCTTCTTTATTCTTCCTATTTTCTTCATCTCTACTCTCGTTTTCTTCTTTCTTGGTTCAGTTTATATAATTTTAGTTGTAATCTCTAACTCTAAAATTTGTGTCCGTTTTTCTCCCTCCTCTTTAGTTTTGCTGGTCTTTAATTACATTTGCTGCTATCCAATGTTTGTTGCATGAAGAACAAAATCAAGATGATCATGAAGTAAACTATAATATCAGAATATTATAAAACAGCTTTACAGAAAGTTAAAACTCAAAACCGTAAAGACTGTATGCTTGTAAAATTAGAAAAAAAGACAACATGGAAATCGTGGATCAACTAAAGATGCAGGAAAGCAAAGACAAATGAAAGACAGACAATATAGAGAATTCTAGCTGCCATGTAACATATCAGACACTAGGCAAATCTTATTTAATAAGCTTTTTGTAGCAATGTGAATTAGTTATTATAGAGAAAAATCACCCTAGGACATTTACTACCATGTTACTGCTTGTTCAGAGCCGTGACCCAACTTGAAGCCTGTTTCTAAAAACACATGTTCTTTTTAGATCTTTGCCATTTCCATGGTGGTTCCTAATCATTTTTGTAGAAATCAATATGGTAACTGTTAGTTATTTGGCTAATTATAATGACTAAACCATTTGAAGGAGAGTAAAATCAAGTCACTGAAATCAAGTCGATCATTAGTATTTTTTAACACATTACACTGGCTTACTACCTAATTGACTAGTGGTTGAAACTGATTGGCAGGTGTGGTTAAACTCATTAAGTCAACTCTTCTTAAAAAAGAAATGATTGCTGCCTAAATACGGTATCACACTTAAGGATTCTCATATGTCTCACAATTTCCTCAATCTCCAGAGATGTAAACCAATTTTGCATATAAAAGTGTCCACTCAAAATGTGCACGTGTTTCATGATGACAATTTTCAATCATTAAGCTCTGAGACAATTTATATGAGGATTTACTTTAAGATCTACAACAAATAACGCATTCCTAATGAGAATCCTGAAGTTTGCATATGATTATTTTAAAGTAATAAATTAGAGAAGATTAAAGAATATGCCTCTAACAGAGTCACTTGCTATCATTTTAACCAGTGAATCAAGAGTTCTTTTATGGTTCACTTTGTGTTTCTGTATGTTTCATAAGCAAAGGAATTAATGGCTGAATTGCTATTGGTCAGGACTATCTTTTCAAGCACAATTGAATAGTGCAGAGTCATGGGGGGCTGTAATAATGTATAATCAATATTTCAGGGACGTATTTGAAGCATAGGTCTAAATTTTTAAAAAAAGTATTCCTCATTGAGAAAAATATTCCTCTTTCATTTACCACATTTTCACACTTTAACCAATCTACAAATGACTCCCTATCATTTCTAGTAAAACTCATTTCAAAATTTAGACTTATTTTCAGACTGTATATGGTCAATTAATATTATAGTAAAAAATTAAACTTGTTTAAAAGTAATATTTTCATTTTATATTTTACAATTCAGTTTAGTTTGCATAAATTTGAATTCATTATCTTTGCTCAGTCATTTATTTTATTAAAGTGTTGCTTGTTTATAAAAACATATAATTGCATGTTCAATTTGGATAGAATTATTTTGGGAAATCTGGCCTGCAATAGAATATAGTTTGCCTGTTTAAAAATTTTAAAATGAAAATTTTAATCCTTAAAAAAATTTATTAACATGGAACAAAAACCAATATGTTTTAATAATTTAAAATGCTAAATTGGATAGCCACAAATAGGATTTTTCTGTTTGGGTCATTAATCATTGTGGCAAATTGGACTTTATATTTTCCAAATAAACTTGCTAATTTAGTAAAGAAAATGTGACATTTATTTCAGAGAACAAGCTTTGTAGAATTAGAAAATTACAGTATTCTTATGGCAAGAATAGCCGCTGGTTCCAACTCAGTTACCACTCCTCATACTGACATTTGAAATCTCAGTGCACTCACTTTTAATCATCCCACTAACCTTCATTTCTATATTTTTTTGTGTCTGTGTGGAATGTTTCATGGTACTGACTATATAACATTGGACAGTAGTGAATGTGATGGAACATTAGAACACATGAATTTCACTTTCAGAAATTTCTCACACTTTTTCTTTGATGTCTACTACCAAGCCCACATAATCAGTACCCTGATAAATGGTGCATCCACTTAACTGGAATAATTGCTAAAAAGAAAGATCAATATAGTTCATTTCAGTGACTCCAAACAATGGGTAATTTGTATACAGAGTCCATTTGAGTAGCACCCCTGATGTTATCTGTAGACCTAAAACAGGTGTGAATTGGTATTTGGCAGCTCGAACTTCCCACCAAGTAACCTCTTTTTGGTCTCATGCTGTTTTCTTGTTCTTCTACAGCTGTTCAATTAGGTTATTTTACTTTGGATGAGAAAGTTAAAGTCTTTGAAGCTCTGATTCCTCAGTAACATCATCACATGAGCAATATACCAACAATAAAAGCGAGAAGTAAGTGTTTTGAGGAAGAGTAATTGAGTAATTACATGCTGAGAGGAATAAAATGCGGTTAACAGATTTTAAAAACTCATGACACCACAATATAAGAATAATGTTAAAGCTTTTAATATGAAAAAAAATACCATGACACTCATGCCCTTATATATACATCTCCTTCAAATTGCATTAGGAGCTTGAAATAATTTTACAGAAGCAAAGCTAGGTGGCAAAATCTCTCTCTCTAATTTCTGGTTTATGTTTTGTTGTACATATCAGTATGACCTTATGATAATCAAAATTAGTGATTAATTAACACATTTATTTTTTCAGAATACGTGCTAATTAATCATACTCTATTATATTTTTCCAGTTTCCTTTAAAAGTAAGTCCATATGTAAAATGTCTCTGCCTTCCTACATGTTTATTTATTTATCTTGTGAATCTGTTTGTTAAAATCTGTTCATGAAAGAGATTGAGACTGGAGATTTGTGAGTGGGAGTGAAGAGAATTAAGACAAATTTCCCCTCCAGTCTGCAGTGCACATTCTGGTATAAACTTGGCATTCTTCAAAGTGATCGATTCTATGAGACTCTAGAAGCAAAGGGTAAATGGCATGCTAAAGATCATGGGATGCACTGCTCTCACTTAGCGAATGAGGACTTCAATACATTAGGTTTCTCTCAAGTTATCTCAGCTGGTAAGTAATAGAAACAGTCTTGTTTGGGGTTCTTATCCATGAGTCTTCCCATTCTACTCTTCCTCTCTATGACAGCAATAACTTTATAGCGTATCACAGAGATAGAAGTCAGTGATTAAAAAGTATTTACATGTTTTTCGACCTACTGTATTATATCCACATTCTTTTTCATTCTAACCATTTATTCATGCATTCCTTTACTCATTCATTTTTCCATTCTCTTATTAAAATGCATGATTCTTTCTATATTTTAGGCACAGGAATAGGCACCAGAAATTATATGCATGGCAAGATCCCTGCCTTCAGGAACTCACAGCCATATCAATTCTAGATTTGGAGTGATACATTTAATTACTGTATTTTGTGACTGTTTCATAACAGGTATTATTATTGGGCTTTGCATATAACCTCATTTAATCTTCAGTATAATCTTAGATATAATTGACTATATAAAGCAAATAAAAAAATGAAATTCAGAGAAGATGTACACAAATCTCACCTCACCGTCTCAGCCAATACATGGCAGAAGTGAGTCTTGAATCTTAGACTTCAAATTCCAAGTTCTTTCTGTTTCTTATGCCACCTTACATTGTTTAAAAAAGAAAATAGTGCTTGAAATTTCTCGTGTATCTACCTTTTAGCTTTGTTTTTCTGTGAGCAATGAATGCAGTTCTTTCTCCTTCCTCTGGATGAAATGGTCTGCTGTCACAGACTAGCAATGGCTTAGCTAGAACCCAAAGCTGAAATACAAGGCCCACGTGCACTTCTTTCCACTCTAATCAATAAACCATGGCTGAATATGCATCGCTCTCAAACATTTCCTTTTCAATTTTGGAGAAGCTGAAATTGTACTCCTATAATAGAGGTTTAATATCACATTTGTTTAGCATTTTATTTGGATGCTGTGGTCATTTCTTGAAGGAGTAAGAATTGAAATAAACTGCATGTCATCAGTATGAGGCAGTGGAAAACAGTTATGCAGGTGAACAAAGGCAGACCAGAAACAAAGAAATATATAAACTAAAGGGCAGCATGCAGCACTGAAGAGAAAAGGTTGGCCCATTTACATATACACAAATATAAGATCTTGGGGCAGGAAATAATAAAGTTTCACGAAGTTATTTTATATCACCAACAATGGGGAGAAAGTTGGAGGAGATATAGGGTAAAACAAAAACCTGAAAGTCAAGCTCCACACTGCACTTCTGACTGACACTTTGAATAGAAACATGAAAACAAAATTGCAGGTTTTAAGCATACAATCTACAGAACTGAACAAATATTTAATGAATATTATATTACGCATGCCATCCCCAGCTCTCAGTTTACAGCCATGGAACAAGAAATTACACTCTAATTTATCTACTTCAAATATTGCCCAAAGGTATGCTGTACAGCCTTACTTTTGAATTCTGATTCCTTTCTTGTATATAGTAGTTTTGTTTCACAAAAATGTATCTATAGTTTTTTTTATAAAGTGAAACAAAGTCAAGCATACTAGAATTAAAAGTGAGTTTTAAAGAATCTGATGTTGTGGTATCTGTTTTGAACAGATGGCAAATCTTAACTTTTATTTTTGCAATGCACATATTGTTAACACTTGACCTGGTATGTTCTCTTTGGATAATGATTGTAACATGATAAAGCGAAGAAAAAAACAACAAAAACTGTTATCCTGTTAGCAACTAAGATTAATTTGATATAGCCAAGCATTGCTAAATAATCGGGCAAAAATGAAGTATTTTGTATATCTATTTTAGGAATATAAACTAGTCATTACAAAGGAGAGTGACAAGCAGGTATGCTGCAAATTTCAGATTAATTAAAATGCTGTTTAACAAGCCCTGTTAGAATGCAGAAGTTTTTCGTGATTGCTGTCACAAGCTGGGTTTCAGATTTGTTTGCAGGGCTTCCTAGGCATTTAAGCTTTTCTCTTCTCCTGTCCCTGGCCTACATTTCTTTGCATTGAAGTGAACCCAAGCACGGCAACATTAGCCTAATGCATGAGAACAATGAGGTGAAGAAAAAAAAAGACTGAAGAAGTAAGTCTAATTACTCTAGTTTCATAGAATAAGCTTTTAAGGCTAAGTTCACACCAGGGCAATTACCCGCCTAATTGCTCTAGTTTGAAGCTGGTTTGAAAAGATGTTTTCAGCAATGTGAGGGGAAAACATGCAAATTCAGTGGATTGGTTTGATCCCTATTGCCCTTTTATTAAAGAAAAGCCCCTTGAAGTATTGGGATGACATTCCTTGAACGTACTTCTAATGTACCACAAAGCCTTTCCTGTTAGAATGCAAACCAGTGTGGAGTTGCATCTAAATCCATGTGCTAATTTAAATAACCCATCAGTGAACAGAGAGAAGAGTGTCTCTGAGAATCCACATCTGTGGTGATAGGGACATATCTAGCAACATAATATATAATGACTGCATCTCTTTTTTATTTCAAAACTGCTTTTTATTCTTTGTTTAAGAGGATTTTCAAAAGTTGTGTCCTAATAGCTTACAGTCACAGTTTTGTGAACCTCCTAATGGCAAACTATCTACCTGAGTTAAAAGCAATTGACTAAAATGTTTAATGGGATTCAGGTTTCATATTATGTCTGATGAAGAGGGTGTTCTTTAGGAAACAAGATAGGAGGGCAGGAAGCAGGGAAGAAGGAGGGGGAGGATGGAAGGAGGAAGGAAAGTGAGACAAAGTGGAGCTTAAAGTTAAAACTTAAACTGATGCAGGCATTTGAGTACTGAAGTGGTTCAGGCCTCTAGCAGAGCACATGCTGCTCCGGTATAAAATCTGTTTTGTGAACTGCTTGTATGGGAAAGAGCTCCAAAGAGAATCATTCAGAGCAAGAGTGGATTTAGGGCTCAAGGGATTGAATCACCTAAACTGCCCTCCTCATTGTACTAACAAGAATACTAAATTTTAGAGAAATGTCAGAGTCACATAAAGAATTAATCATACAGCCAGCTCTCAAATCCAGGCTTCGGTACCAGTCTGCCTGATAAAGGTTTACAGATGGGGAGATCAAATGGTCACTTTTGGGGTGAGAAAAAGAGTAGGAACATTTTCTAACTGCAGTCTACATTTAGGGAACCAGAAGGCAAATATCAAAACTGTACAAAGGTACCTAAGTAGAAGTCAGCAAACAAGAAACACTGTAAGAGATCCATGGAAAGAGAATCAAACAGGGTGAAGACAGTTGAAAGAAAGTATCAGGAGATCTATACACAGGAATGAAGGAATCTATTTCTGGTTTACTGATGATGTGCTTATATAATATATATAACATTTATATTATATGTAATATAATATATACTATATATTAATATATAGTATAATATATAATACATAATATATCATATTATATAATTTATAATATCATATATAATATTATATATTTATATTTATTATATAATACATTATATATTAATATATTTATATATTATATAATGTATGATATATATTTTATTAAGCTGTTTTTAGATAATTTTAAACAGAAAGAAGAAAGATGTTTTAAATATGAACATATTATATTTCACTTATCCAAAATACTTGGTACCAGAAATATTAGATTTTGAATTTTTTTAAATTGTGGAATAATTGAATGCACATAATAAGATAGCTTGTGTTTGAGACCCAAGTCTAAACACGAACTTCATTTTATGTTTTATATATAGATTGTATGTGCAAAATCTGGAGGAAATTTTATACAATATTATAAAATAAATTTTTTTGCATGAAACAAAGTTTCATGGTGTGGAATATTCCACTGCTAGCATCCTGTAGAAAAAGCTTCAGATTCTGAAGCATTTTAGATTTCGCATGAGAGATGCTCTGTCTGTAACATATTTATCAATATTTTTCTGATGTTCATTTCTGTGACAAGAGAGATTAAAGAAAAAGATTAAAATATCAGACAATAAAAAAGTAATGTTTGGATCTTAATTTATAAAGCTTTATCTTCGTAAATATAACCAGAAAGGTGATTTGCTTAAAATTTACAGAGACAGAGAATGAAAAATTCTATGGTTCCTAATAGTTAAGAAATGATGAGAATAAATTAAGTCTATGGTTATGCTGATACATTTGGTAAAGTCATATTTTTTAAAATGTATGAATATTCTTAAATCTTTCAAAACTTTAGCAAAAAAGAAAATGACTAACCTGTTCTCTTCAACTCACAACTAATAGCCGGCATAAATGTGCGTGTTTCATCCATTACAGACATCACTGTATTAAAAGAGTTGATTTTTTTTTTTTACTTTATCACCCCTGCTTTCTCCCAGAGTCTGAAAATAATTTCTTTAAAGAGTCAGATAATAGATATTTTAGGCTTTGTGGGAAGATCCCTATTGCCAACTGCTCAGCTCTGCAGTTAGAGCATCAACACAGTACTAGATAATAGATAAAAGAGTAGAGACAACTCCATTCCAGGTTTGGGGCCACGTTTGATCAAAGTTTGTGAACCTCTGTTTCAGAGGTATTAGGTATCTGTGTACCTGAGGGCAGCAGTATGTTCATTTCAGTAAGGAAATTTAGAGAGAACCCAAACTCTAAAACAAGACTGCACCCTATGAAGTTTTTCCTAAATATTTCAGATAAGCAGTGAAATAAATACATGTCCATACAATGCAGTAGTCCCATAATGAGGGCCATATTATGATTTGAACTCTCTGTGCACTTTGACCTCTCTGGGTCCCTATAATTGACCACTCAATTTCTGCTCAAACTTTTAGTTTACTCAAAGAGAAAGAAAAACAGAAAAAAGCCAACAACAAAAACTATGCTTGAGAGAAGTAAAAGGCAGAAGTAGAATGAAGAATAACAACCAAGACCAGAGACAGAATGATAAATAATGCTTTTTATTTCCAAGCAAATACCATCCTCAAGGCTAGTCACAACACAGGTCACTAAATTCTCAATAATATAATAAGGCAAGGGATATAGCTCAATGGTGCAGTGCTTGCCTGGCAAGGATGAGGTCTTGAGTTCAATTCCTGTTACCTAATAATAATAATATTAATCATAATACAATAAAAACATGCCCTCTTCAAATTTAATATTTTCAGTAAAGAGAAA
This sequence comes from Dolichotis patagonum, assembly GCA_004027295.1. Lineage (NCBI taxonomy): Eukaryota > Metazoa > Chordata > Mammalia > Rodentia > Caviidae > Dolichotis > Dolichotis patagonum. The sequence goes on from PVJX010003372.1 coordinate 27,210, forward strand.
AAATGTATAGATATGATATATGATTTATAGAATATGTTATATATAGAACATAGGCATCTACAAAATATGTAATCAATAAATATATATCTACAGAATATAGATAATATATTTAATAAACAAATGTATATTAAGATACATAGATTCACAAATGTACAGAAAAAATGTAGTATTAAGCAATTACAAAGCAAATTTAATATATATGTGTCTTAAATTCATATAACAAATTGATTCTTGTAGAATGTTTTCATTGATTATTCTCTATCCATCATTCTTATATCTAACCTATAGTTCCAACTGATGAAACCTAGTTACTATTATCATATACAGTAATAAGGAGCACAAAAGTGATTCAGCAACAATGAAACTCATAAATTGATGACTTTTTAGTGATGGGATCCACACTCTTGCTGAATCAGAAGAGTTTGTAATTCTTTGACATTTTTCTCTTAAAATTCTATGTCATTAGCAATATAGCAACTTTTAAAATTAAATTTGCACTGCTAACATTTCCCCAACATTTTTAAAGTTTGATCAACCACTAAAGTAATAAAACAGCACTGATTTGTAGTACTTGCTGACTTCCACAGAGTATCTGTACTACAAACAAACTACCTACTCTTCCTTAATCAAAATGTGCTATCCCATAAATATATTCCCACTACATGTAAACAGTAAACATGTATAATTTCAAAAGCATAGATTTAGTGAAATCTAGTAAAATAGCAAGTAATGAGTATTTTTGATTGCCTTTTGAGTATTTGTGTATTTCCTTAAAGCTTTGATAATTCAATTTTCAATTATAGTTGAATTTACCATTTGGTTGAAAAATTTCTAAGAATCTACAATATCTTATTCTAACTGATACAAATTGTCTTCTGTATGCATGCAAACGTATTCACATTCTCATTACTCTGGGAAAGAGTTCACAAACACATACATACCATATGCATTGCTTTAATGTCATGAACAATATTTTCAATTTACCTGAAATATTAATGTCACTATTAGTATTTCAGCATCTTTCTCATCAAGTTAAAATCTGTTGGGTAGATTAACATATGAGAAAAGTTGACTTGTCAGTTATTCCAATATTCTTTTGGCAGTAGGTACAAGGTGGAGGATATAGACTTTATTATATTACATATCATCAATTTAACCCCTCTTGAAATATTCTCAAATAATTCTTTTGCTTCTTACAGTCTTCTTAAACTTAGGCACAAAAGAATTACCCTTACTGCAAAGGTAAGTTTCCCTACAGAGATATATCTTCTGAATGAAATTTCAAATTGTGCTCTGCTGAACTGAATATTCTATGAAGTATTAAGAATATAGTTCTGAAAAAAGAACCATAGTCATTAAGGTCATTGCACTTGAGGCTTCCATTTGAACTTCTTTTAGGTTCAAGACAAACAAAAATCTTTTGTTTTGCCTACTTTCTTCCTCAGTCTAGAGGCAACATGAGGAAAGATAAGAAAGAAAACTCCTTCTACCTAGATTTTTTAAAACTATAAAATCTAATGGTGGAAAAGGACTAAAGTTTGAAACCTGAAAGATCAGGTATCCTACTAGAGACTCAGCAAATATATGTTTTCATAGGAGTCTCCCAGGCATGAGATTATTCTAAGCTTTCAATCTTATATTTAAATAGGCATCTGTCAGAAAGACAATGAAAATAGTTGCTTTATAAAAAATGTTGAAGAGTTAGTCATTTAATGTTCCTGAAATGTGAGTGGCTTTATTCACAGGCCTTAAACTTAGGAAACTTGAGATATAAGTATTTATGAAACATTCAACAATGAACAAATGTCACTTTCAGATTGCTTTGGAATGAAAGGCTGAGCAACTTTCAGGAAACAAAATTTCACCTATTTTTGACTAAGATTGGAGTCTCTGGTGAAACAGACTTGCAGTCACTTTTATGCACCTACTGCCTAACAGTTAGCTTTGTACTGCTCCAGTTACACAAGAGATACATCAGCAGCTCTGAAAAGTTGAAAAGAGCCTCAAGTATGGTGGGTCTTAAGCACCAGTCACTAAAGAACCATTGCCACATCCTACATTAATCCCAACTCTGACTTTAGCCAGGCTTGTACACTCCACAAATTTTAACTCCGTTTTCACCTGCCAGCTTTGCCACGATAGGGATATCTGTTTGCTGAGTTGATCTGTCTTCATCTTCATATGAGCTGCTCAGAAGTATGAGGGAACTAACGCACTGATACCCAGCAGAAGTCAACTTGGGCTCCTTCACCTGTTCTTTGGGGGACATTTTCGAAAAGGTTTTCTGTACGTGCCTTCTAGTGGGTTCAAGCTTTCAGTGTTTGGGTTGCTCGTCTTAGAACTTTTTTCCGGTCCCTTACACTCTTCTTGCTTCTGATCCTCGCCTCTGTCCTTTGGGATTACCCTCCAAACACGACCTGAGAATAAAACAGACTTTCCCATCAGAGCTGAAGGTAAAACACAGTTAAATCATCAAGGTGACGCCTATGTTCACCTCTAGGGAAATTCTTTTCTTCTGCACCTCCAGTCGCACTGGGGAATGAATCTCCTTATTTCATCACTGTGTGTAATTTTTCTCTTTTCAATAGTTGGTAGATTTCAACTACTGTGATTAATGATCCATCTACTAAACCACTTATGAAGTTGTTTCAACTTGCCCTGTTAAAGATGGGACATCTATGACTATTGTCCCATTGAAGTTTCCAAGGGTCCCTGGCCCTAGAAACTTTCCTTACATAGAGTACATCTGGATAAAGTGTTAGAACAATAAGAAGGAAAACTGGACATTTGGTACAATCGTATGTACAATCTACAGTTCCTGTTTGATCATGAGATTCTTTCTGACAATGTGCAATGTTCTGAAGCACATAAGATTACAGTCATGAACTCCACAGAATAAAATAATACCCCAGGCAGAACCAAGACAAAATGTAACTACAGAAAGAAAATCTACAAAGTATTTCTCAGTAGTAAGGCAGCTCTTTTCATTTTGGGACACTAATTATTCCGTGATTTGAAAGTTTGTCCTCTCTCACTCATACTTTATCACATTTTCCCTTTTTGGAAAAAAATGTCTACTATTATTACAGTATTCTAAAGCATTGCAATTTTTATAACTTTTTCATTTTATATATTTAACATATAGAATCAACACAGCATATGTAGTTGTCAGACTCGAAATTTAGTGCGGTAGGCAAGAAAACAGCACTAAAATGGAAACATTTTTCTTCATATTAGAGACATTGTAATTTTCATTTTTAAAATTTTTATTTTATTAGCGTATGTTTATCATAGTACATGACAGTTACATTCTTCATGGAGAGTTGATGCATGTATACAACACATCTTAATGCTTTTTATTTCCCTCCCATCTATTCTCACCTCCCTCCATCTCTTGACCCATTCCTGTTTCAACAGCAAATTCCTTGAAGAGACCTTTGTTAAATACTTACATACATACATGCATCAGCAGTTTAAACTCTTAACTTTCATTCAAAGTTGGATATTTCTTAAAATTTATAAGGATACATTTTCAAAAATTGCATTTTCCCTAAGATAGAAACTTAAAACATCCACTCAGATCATTCATTACTGGAGATTATTCATCACTTACTGTAGGCTTAATAGGAAATGATCTCACACATATACATGTATTTTATACATGTATCTTAACATTTGTTTTCAAATAATCAATCATAGAAGAAAACTGGAAAAGCTAAAATAAAGAGGATTCTCTTCTACTGCTTCAATAAAATAATTAAAGCAGTTACAAAAAGCAATAAAGAAACCACTGTTTATTCAGGAAGGAATCAAAGAAGTCATAGTGACAAATATACTGAAATGTGGTCTTATTATAGATAACTAAAATCAATATTTTCTACCTATTTTCTACTTAGCTTATATTGATAATTTGATGTTTTATGTACTTTCCTCATTTATACAAGTTATTAGCAAAGGAGAAATGACAAGAAATCAGAGAAAACAGGGAAATCGAATGCAGAGATAATATTTGGTGAAAAGCAAATGTCTGCAAGTATTAATGGCAATGAATAGCTTTAAAAAAGTACTCATCAGAAATATGAACGTTGACATGTTATAGGCAGATAGCAATAATTTATCTAATTTAAACAATTATTCATCAGACTACAAAAGGAAAACAGGTATGGGGGAGAAAGGGGTCAAAAGTGAGAGAAAGAAAGAGATGTGTAGAGGAAGGAATTAAGACAGCACAAAAGCAGAGAATTCATTTTGGACTCTATACATTCCTGCTGGTTCCATGTTCATAGCTCCACCTTGAATTCCCTCCTGCGTCTCTCCCCAGCAGCATCACAGCAGCGTCCTAATCTCACCAATTTACTGCATATATATTTATTTCATATATTGGTTAATATGAAAAATAATGATGATATGATGGGTGCACCCATGTCTATAGTAAATTTAACACAGAATGATATTAGCTAAATGAGTATTTCTTTCTCGTCCATATTACAGTCAAAGATCAATTTTGTATCTATAGGTGGGTTCTTCTTTACATGGTTGCTGAAGGAACCATGTTCTAGTATTTCATTTTCTGCGTTTCAGTCCCAGAGCTACACCTAAGTGTAAATGAAGCCTGGAATAATGGCACTGGCCTTTTTCTCCCATGTGTTCTGAGATCTTCCAGGCTATGACTTCTGAATCTGTGCATCCATCCCCAGAGCTTCTGCATTCTTTGCATCTACTTCTTCTTCAGGGGCCCTAGAGCTACTGAAGCTATTTTGCTGCAGCACACTGGCATCCAGAAGGGCCTGGGAGCCAGTCACAGCTGATAACTAAAGGCTGCTGCTGTTTGAAAGCCCAGGTCTCATGTATGCAAGTGGTACAGATGCTGTAAGTTGAAATTCCAGAAGACATGGAAGAAGTAGGTTGTAGTGAAGGCTATGCTTGCATTTGGACTTTTGTTTGGCTTTCTTAATTTCCTCTTCCTCTTTAATTGACTTTTAAAATTTCCTTGAATAAGAACCCACAGTTTAGAGGAACTCAAACATAATTCTTCACTTTGTCCACTCTGTACATCCTGGTTTCATCAGTCTTACGTTATTTTTCAAGAGTTTATCAACTTTAACTTTATTGGTATTTTGTGATACATAATCATTACTTTGCAGAAGCACTTTGGATATATATGTCCTACAATCTACAATCCTATAACCTACAATCATACCCCAACTCCTCAGGGATTTTAGATGTTTTTCTTTTTACTTGGAATGCTGTTTTCCTACTTGTTTACCTGGTCCATTCCTTTACATCTTACTGATCTCCACTCAAACGTCACCTCATCTAGGAGGTTTCCATGACCTCTGTACATCCTTGATCTCATCCGAGTTCATAGTCTTTGCCCCATTATCAGTCTACTGTCTATTCATCATTATTTATTTATGTTTGCTAAGTGATTCTGTGTTGCACACTGGGATAAAGATCCCATGTGGAGAATTAGCCAGTCTCCTCTCCCTTGCTTCATAGGAGCAAGCATAATATGAGGAAGCATTGAGAAGATACTTTTAATGAAGTTTACAAGTGAATGAATCTCTCTGCAAAAACTTTACTCAGAGTAAATGCACTAAAATTCTATAATTAAGCTTTTTCTTGATTACCTAAGGTCCAAAGTGAAAGAAATTCTGTGTGGAAAAATATTTTAAATTATCTAAATGAGTTATGTCTTAACAGCCTACTGCAAGAATATGTTTTATCTTCACTGTAAAACTTGGTAAACAGCATATATAAGTCAATTTCCTCATGACTGAGATACAATATATGGCACTCAGAAATGCAAGAAGGGGAGGTTAATTTTGGATCGTGTTTTTAGTCCTTAATCAGCTGCTCCAAGGCAGGAAAGCCATGGTGCAAGGGTTTGGTGAAAGAAGGTTGTCAACCATGGTGGGCAAGAAGCAGAGAGAGAAGGGAGGAGCCAGGAAGGCAGATATGCTTTTCCAGTGATTCACCTCTTCTTATAGGCCTTAACTCTGAACAGCAAATCAACTTAACACCCCCTAATCCAAACATGAGGCTTCTGGGGACATTCTTTTGTCCATACCATAACATAGCACATGCTATTAGATATTGCCTTAGTCAAACCTGAATGAAGACTCTATGGGATTTACTGTAGAGCACTGTATGGAATCTAAACTTCAGTTAATATTGTTGAAAATTATCTTCATTTAAAACCTGTCAATAAGTTGAACGTATTTATTGAGGATAAAATACAGGGGTTTTCTTGTGGAGCTTAGCAGTGTTAGAGAACAAAAAAATCTTATTAAATTCTCATATAATGCAATGGAAAGCAGTAAACCTTTCTCAGTAGCTTTAAGGGAATGAGTAAGCACAAAAGGTAATGAGCTTGAAAGACAATGCTGAGATGGTGAATGCATTAATAAATTAAAAGAGAAAGAGTCAAAACTGAAATCAAGAGTGAATTTTAAAGGTAACCTGATCAGAACTTCAGGGAAACAACTGGAGACAGGAAGCTGTTGGAGACAGAATGAAAGCAGACTGCAGAGCTCGGTACACACTACACTTTTCCTCTGTTTTTTTCCCTTCTTCTTCTTCTTTTTTTACCCTGAAGAAGCAGATGCCCACTACCATTGCTTTGATGGTCACTCGGGAATCTTAAAAACTATACGAACACTTAGAGTAAATGTGAGTCAGGTTCTTTCGGAGAGAAACACAGTGAGATGCAGTCACTCTGTCCATTCTTCTCCACAATACGAGCACCTAAGTTTTTAATCAGAACAAGGACTTACAGCTGAAAGTATATCACCCGATCGGCCTATTGTATTGACTTTCTGATAATGTTCTAAAGCCAGTTGAGAAACAGAGGAAAAATGCCACTGGGTACAAATTGTGGCATCAATTCTCTGCCAGACCGATCAATTGGATTTATATATTACCTCCAGCTGCAATCTTAAAATCTATAGCTTTACTCTTTCTTCAGTGCACAGCTCATGGTCTAAATAATTGCAGATCCCGATGAATTTTAAAAGGAATGAGCAGGTTTTAAATTAAAAATGTGTGAGCATTGTTGTTTTACCTTCTCTTAATTATTGACTAGTTTAATTCAATGGATGCGCCATTTCTCTTTCTTCTTCCAAGTCCCTTAAAAATAAAGATTCCACCAAGTTTCTGTTTTCATACTTCATATGATTTGTAACTATTTGAATCCATAAAGGAAAGACAATATGTGTACACATAGATTTTCAGATGCATTAAAGTGAATTAATAAAAAAATCACAAGTTCAGAATTACAAATCTTCTGCCCTCAGTCCTAACTACCTCTCTCCTACAATTATGAGATTTAAAAAATCTATTCATTAGTTATCAATGCTGTAAAAGGAAAATTAAAAATACATTGACTTAAAAATGCTTCCAGTAGAATACAGCACACTGGAGGAGACTGTCCTGCATAAGATCATTGTACAGAATTTAAAGCCTCATAGAGTAACCCAACATAATGTCATCAACAAAAATGTTAAAATAGGACAGGGGATTTTTAACTCAGCGGCATAAGTGCCTGCTTTGCAAGTGCACGGCCGTGAGTTCAATCCCCAGTACTGATTTAAAAAAAAAAAAGAATGTTAAAATACATAAGAGAAATTACACAAAGGCAAATAATGCAAGGGCTATTTTAATCTCTTTCAGAATTTAATTGTACATTTTAGGTATTTTGAAAAAACACTTACTCATTCACTAGAAAAAATTTTAAAAGTGAATAATATCATTGTTCAAATGCTGAGTTTTGGTAGATTCATATGTTATAATTTAAGTATATATTGCTATGAATTATAGCAGAAGTGAATAACATTTAATGACTGTTTAAGATTCACCAGCAAATATGTTAAGCTTTGGACATAGGCTAATTTAGTTTGCTTTCATGAACACTTAGTAAGAAGTTACAGTCCCCGTTTTATAGATCTTGAAATATACACTTAAAGAGGCTAAAAAGATTTCAGTTTGATGTGGGGAACTGAGTTCCTATAGAAGCACCTCCTGCTCAATATGCGTATGAAAATATTAAAAAATGCGGAACAAGCTATTTAGGTAAGATAATTAAGTTCACAATTTTAGTAAGCAAAAATTCAAAATTTGAACAATGCAGTGACTTAAAACTGCAACCAAAATGACCCAATGGAGGTTCAGAGATAGAGACAGATTTTAAAGATTTCACTTTATGCATCTAATAGGTAGTAATATGCCAAAAATATGTAATAACCCTAATAACCTATTTACATTAAGAACTCATGAATAGCTACTCTAACTGTGTAACAAGAAATGAGAAAATTACAAGCAAAAATACCTGTTAACCTCATGGGCTCAATAAAATATAAAAATATAAAAAGACCAAAAGAAAAATAATATAGCACCTTGAGGTCTGTCTACAACCTATTGCTAAGCTGGCATGAGATGCATATATTTCACAGTGACAGAAAGGAATAAGGAAGATGAAACCTCCCAGAATGCATGTTTCCTAATTCAGATTACAAGGGCTTTCTCCTCAATAAGGCAAATAAATAAATAAATAAATACCTTTACAGAACAAACTTGCAGCAATAAATCATATTTTCAAAGTACAGAAAAGAAAGTAAACTGATAAAAGTATAATACTTCCTCACCAAAATAGAAATATAGCTATAAAGGCTTTAAAACAAGTGTGATTACCATGTTAAAAGGATTCAAACAGGATCAGAAATCATGCCAAAAAAACAGATCACTGTCAGATGAGACTGAAATAGTTTTAAAAAGAATGAAAAATACTTATATACATGGCAGAGTTTGCTCAAGGTCCCACAATAAAATATCACTAACTTGATGGTTTAAACAATGGAATTCATTATACCACAACTTTGAGGGATTGTAGTCAGAAGAGAAGGGGTTTCCCTGGTGAGGCCTCTCCCCTTAGCTTGTATATGGCCTTGTGTGCTTTCTCTCGTGCTCTTGCTCTCTCTCTCTCTCTCTCTCTCTCTCTCTCTCTCTATCCCTCTCTGTGTGAGTGTGTCTGTCCCTCTCTCTTTCTCTGTCTCTTTTACCATCTCTCTCTGTCTGTCTCTCTCTCACTTTCTCTCTCAGTCCCCCATGTGTGTGTGCAACTGTGTGTGTGTGTGTATGTGTGCACGCGCGCATGTGTGTGTTCTGATGCACTGAGGTCCAATGTCTTTTTCATACATAGAATCGCTTCCTAGTGGATCATTTAACCTTAATAAGCCCCTTCAATAGCCTCCATCTCCAAGTCGATGCTTTGGAGGATAAGGTTTTAGTATATGAATTTTTAGGAAAACAAAATTCAGTTCTCATCAGTTTTTAACACTAAATATAAATAAATGTAACAAGCTTGTACCCTGAAAGATAGACTTAAATAAATTACTGTTAAGCAAAATGTCGAAGACATGGGTAACATGGAAAGATGGGAAATTCGGAAAGATTTTTGACTCTCTTTTTAATGTTCTGCACCTCCGCTGTTATCAAGAGTGTTCACTCCAGTACTGCTACTAATTACTGTGAAAATATCTTGGTAAAAGTGTGTCCCCAATACATATTGTTTATAAACCACCTGAAGAGACTTCTTTGAATAAATCTACATACCCGCCTAGGTATGGATGGCTACATATTAGTAATATAAATAAGCTAAATTTAAATAGTGTTAAAAGTGTTATAATTTTTTAAGTCAGATACTTACTGTGTAGCTCAGGCTGGCCTTGAAATCATGATAGTCCTGCCTCAGCCTCCCATGTTCTCGCAACACAGGCTGAACCACTGTAACGAGCATTTTACAATCTTTACCTAAGTATGTTTAAAAACAAACCTCTAGAAGGATAAGTTGCCAACCAGTAATTTTAATCCTTTCCAAAACAGACTTCAACAATAGCCAAAAAAAGACAATGAGGTAGGAAAACAAAAGCTAATAATGTAGCACTTACTGCATACAACATTAAGCTAAAAATTAGCAGAAGTGCAAGAGAATTCTGGGAAGATGGACAAATACGAGACACCAGGAATCAGTCTCTTCACCCAGATAGAACCTGTCGCTGTAACAATTTAAGGACTCTGGCTTCTATCTTCTAGCTTAGATAGTAAGCTTCTATTATTTGTCATAAATTTTAGCTAATAGCTGAGTAGCAACCACTCACTTCCCCATTCTCGCTGTGCAGCAGGAAGCTGTAAATGTGTTCCTATAGCAGGTTTCACACAGGTGAAAGAGTTAATGTAAATGTGATGACTGATTTTATGTCACATGGGAAACCTTGAGATGCCCGGATATTGGTGAAACATTATTCTTAGTATTTCTGTAACTGTGGTTTAGTAAATCACAGTTACAGAAATACTAACATTTACTTTGATAGGCCAAGTAAAACAGATTGCTTTTCTAATGCACATAGAAATCACCCAGTAGAAAGCCTGTCTCTCCTACCTGGTTGGTTTTATCAAACTGAGATATTAACTCTTCCTGAATCTTCAGTTTGTCAACTAATTCTTCAGTTGTTTGGACTTGTGCTATTCCATATAGTATGAGATAATTTTATATAAACTTACTTATTTTGTATTTATATACATTTTTATGAATATATATTTCATGTATTTTATTAATTTTTTTCTGATGAACTCTGCCTGAAACAGTGGGCAATAAGGCCACTGACATTCAGATACTGAGTTCTATAAGTGCTAAATGTTACCTATGATTGTGGATCCATAAACAGTGATAAGCAGCCAGTATTCTACACCATCCCTTTTTTGCAAATCCCAATCCTTGAGTTGAAGCAAATTCCAGAAATTTAAAGTTCTCCTTTTCATTCATTCATTTTCTCCATTTGGTAACCATGAAATAAAGATATTTTACAGCAGTGGCAAAAAAGGAAATTAGAAAGTCACCACACACCCCATAGAAAGGCTCAGAGAAAACTAGAGAGACCTTTATACTTCAGATTGATTTTCAATATAGACACATTCTGAAGATCAAACATTAAAAAAATTTTTTAAAGTACAGAGCATAAGCAACTTGAAGAACACATTCAATAGAAAAGCACCAACAAAATGAAAGTCTTAGAGAAGAGAAAGGCATACAGAGACTATATGAAAACCAAAAATACTGGCCAAAAGCTTCTAAAAGTTGATGAAAGACATGAGTATAAACATCCAAGAAGTTCAATGAACTCCAAGTAGTATTAACTCAAAGAAATCCATCCTGAAACACAACACAAATTGCTGAAAGTCAACATCAAAGAGAGATCCTGAGAGCAGCACAATTCATAACATCTAAGGAACCCTCAAGAAGAACTTTAAAAGATTTTTCATCACGAGTGTTGGAGGTCAGAGGACAGTGGCCTAATAATATGCAAAATGTAAAATGTCAACCAAAAAACCCATCTTCACCACAAGTGCCCTTTAAATGTGACTAAAAAACTATTAGCAGGAGTGAGTTCATTATCACTAGATCTGTCATAAAAGAAATTTGAAAAGGAATCCTCCAGGTTAAAATGAAAGATTCTGGACAATAACTGAAAGCTATGTTCATAAAAATCAAGATCTCAGAAAGGAAAATCCAAAGGACAAATATAAATGCTGGTATTATTTTAGCAACATTTTGCAATTCAACTATTTCTATGCAACTTAACAGAGTAACACAGTTTTTAAAAATTTAGACCTGAAGTATTATTTTTAACTTTGTACATACATATATAGAATATTCTACACAAGAGCATAAGGCTGCATATGCTTTACAGACACCATGAGACATTTGCAGGAACAAAATAGGTAGGAGGTTACAAATGACATCTCAACATACTTTAAAACATTGATACGTGCAAAGTGTGCTTTCTGCAAAGGATGAAAATAGAAATCAGTGACAGGAGGAAAGCTGAAAATTCACAAGTTTGTGGAAATCAAACTGCACAGTTTTAATTAGCAAACAAATTAAAGAAGAAATAGCAAAGAGATGTGGTGGTGCATGCCTATAATTCCAGCACTCTACGGGGCTGATCCAAAAGGGTTGCAAGTTCAAGTCCAGAGTAAGCAAGTGGGGAATTGAGCAGACTCTATATCGAAAAGAAAACTAAAATGAGAAGGATTGTACAATTGTCTTACATAGTTCATGTGTTCTTTGACCTCTTACTCTGATTTTCAATCTGTATATGTGATAATTAGCTTTATAAGGACTTATAAGATAAATGAATGAATTTGAAGCTGGAAGAATAAAAGGGAAGTAGAGGATGGGAGTGGGGATTACATAAACCAATTCCCTATGATGAATTTAACCATTAATTACTGCAAACATGTACTAATAAAAGAAGAAAAAAGGAGTTGGGGTTCAGGATGTGTCTCAGTGCAGTGTCACGACCCTGGATTCAGTCCCAGTGCCACAATACATAAAAAGAAATAAGAACAATTAGAAAACAAAGAAACGGTAATGAAAAGACAAAATCCAAAAACTTATGAAATGTTTTTTTAAAAAACAGTATTGAGAAACTCAAATCTATACAGGTTGATAGAAGAATTCTTTAAAAATCCTGTTAGCCTAAATTGACAATTTAATACAGTAGAAAAAGAACAAAATGAACCCAATGGTAACAAGTATAAGGGGGTATTAGCAATCATAGCACAGATAAAAAAAAAATAGAACCTAGAAAAAATAATACAGAGAAAATCAATAAAATCAAAATTTTGAGAGTGTTGTTGTGATGATTGCATTTGCAGCATTGTAGGAAGCTGAGACAGGAGGATTGTATGTTCCAGCCCAGCCTGGAAAGTGAAACTCACTGACACCTTGCCTCAGACAAATGGCTAAAAAACTGGAGATGTACTACAGGGCAAAGTTTCTGGGTTTCATTCCCTAGAACAGTTTTTTAAAATGGTCCATTGGAAATATTAGCAAAATTGATATACTGACTAACAAAATAACGGCTCATTGCTAAAATAAAAAATTAAAGTTAGAACACTACTATGAATTTTTATAGAAATTAAAAGAATTATAAGGAAGTGCTGCAGTAGTAAATAGAACAGTCTAGATGAAATAAATTTTTAAGCACATAAAACGTGTAAAAACTGAATCAAGAAGAAAACCTGAGTAGTCTGGTAATTAATAGAGAAATTGCACCTATAAGTGATATATCCCAACAAAGAAAACCACCAAGGACTCTACTGGTGAATTTTGCAGAATATTTAAAGAATTAACAACAATACTTCTCAAAAGTTTCAAAAAGTTGATAAGAGGGAAATACTTTCTAACCCATCCAAGGTCATTATTCACATTCTAACAGCAGACAGGGATAGTACTACAACAAACAAAAATACACCAATATTTTACGAACATTGATAAAAAAAATTCTTACCTATTAGCAAACCAAACTCAACAACACATATTATACACCTGGGTCAAATGTGATTTATTACTAGAAGACAAAGATGGTTCAAGATATGAAAATCAATATTTTGAACAGCACAGTTGCAGAATAAAGGTGGAAACCATTACCTAAATTTATCCTGGAAAAGTAGTTGACAGATTAAAATTTTTTTCATCATAAAAACACTCAACAATCTAGAAAAAGCTGGAAATTGAATCAGCATAGGAGAAGTTACATATGAACAACCCACAGAGACTGCATACTGCTGGTGGATATAGAATCTACTGCCTATAAACAAAACAATCTTGAAAAAGAAGATCGAATTTGGGAAGGTCACACTTTCCCATTTGAAAATTTACTAAGAAGTTTGATTAATCAAATACTGATATTGGCATAAAGATAAACATACTTAGTAATCTAAAATAATAAAAATACTAGATATAAGCACTCCTATAATATGATTTTCAACATATTATAGATTTTCAACATATTATATGATTTTCAACATATTATAGGAGTTCTTATATCTAGTATTTTTTTATTTTATAATAATAAAAATTATCACCATGTTATTATGGTGATAATTATAGTTGTTTTATTTTACCAGTACATATTCTTAATCAGATTAAAATTATTTCTTTCCAGTTCATATTCTTATTTTGAACTTTTTAAAAAGGATGAGTGGGTAAATGTTTTTACTTAAATGCCTTTTCTGAACCTTTTAGAGTTATCTACAGTTTTTCTCTGTTTTTTACATGGCACTTTATATCAGTTATTGTGAATGTTTATAATAATTTTGTAGTGCCATGATAAATCCAGTTGGTTATAAAGTGTACCTCTTTATTTATATATCTAGATATTTATATATTACTGGCTTGATTTTGCTAGTAATTAAATGACCTTTGCATGTATAGGTATAAGGGATTCTGTAGGGTTTTTTTTTTTCTTGTAAACTATCCCATTTTGGTATGAGGTTGTATTGATTTCATAAAAACAGTTCAAAATTATTTTCTCTTTTTTTGTAATAAAACTTTCATTGAAGTGAAAATGATTCCTCCTTAAATATTAAAATTAATCAGCTATTCCATATAGTTTTCTTTGTGAGGACTACCTTTTTCATTTCTTTAATTGAAATGAGGTTTTCAAGTGTTTGAGGGTCTGTAATGTTTTCATTCTTTTGCTTTGATTGATTTTGTTCTGTTTTGTTTTGTCTAATTTTATTATGTCTGATGGTATGGGCAGCTATTTTGAAGATAACAAGAGGAATTATGGTAGCCATTTGCTGATTTCTTATCTTGTTTTTAAAATTCTTAATTTCCTTTTAAATTTATATACTTAGATAACCAATCCAAATGTATAATAGTAGTAGTCATTAGTGAATTTTGGATCTGCCTTGAAGAAACTCATTATTTATCTAATGAAAAATAAATAAAACTTCATAGCAAGACACTAGAAGAGAAACAATAATTAATACACTGTATATTGTTATCCACAAAGTAGTTACTCAGAGTAAAAGATATGGTTATAAAATTTATCCAAATGATATCAGTACAAACCTTTTTTTCCAAAGAACCAAGAAAAGCTAGTGATATGATAATCTTATATTTTTTTCTTTTCCTTTTTTTCCTTTCCTCTTTCCTCCACCCTAGTTCTTTTTTCCTTTAGACAGTTTCTTCCCATTTCACATTATCTATTGTACATTATGGTCCTTATTTACTCTTTCAGTTTCTCATACCAGGGAGACAATATGATTTTTACACCTGTAAGTACAATCTCAAGTTGCACTTATTTACCTCAAATTTATCCTTCATGGCTAAGTAGTATTCCATTGTATATAAAGACCACATCTTTTTAACTCATTCCTTGGTTGATGGGCATTTGGGCTTTTGCCAAAATTTGGCTATTATAATTATGTTGCTATAAACATGGGTGCAAATATATAGCTGCAATATGATGCTTTTAATTATTTCAGGAAGGTACTCAGAAGGAGAATACCTGGGTTGAATGAGCTCTCTAATCCTAGTTTTGTGAGGAATCTCCATACAGATTTCCACAGTTGTTGCACCAGTCTACACTCACACCAACACTGTAGAAGGATTCCTTTTCCCCTACCAGCCCTCCAGCATTTGTTGTTGGTTGATTTCTTGATGATAACCATTCTTTCAGAGTGAAATGGAATTTTTGTGTCATTTTAATTTGCATCTCTAATGACCAATGATGTGGGACAGTTTTTCATATATTGTTGTAATCAGGAATTGCAAAAAGATTATATACAGCATGCATAATTTATTGCTCCTCCAATAATAACAGCTAAGTTCATATCAGAGAAGCCAGTATGACAAACTTCTCCAGGAGAACTATCAGCTCCAAAAGAACCAACTGTTCCAAACAACAATACTTAGGAGACTCCACAGTGCTTCTCTTCCTCTCCAGGTGTCCTCCTTATGCCACCAACGGTCCTCAGGTGGACCATCTACACTCAGCACCACGCTGATTCAATTTAGCGGGTGTTAAGTTGACCATGAGTTTTTAATCCATCACATATATTTATTTGCCATTTGTATTTCTTCATCTGAGAAGTGCATATTCATCTTAGATCTCCATTTTTGGATTGAGTCCTTTAATTTAGGGGGTCTGACTTTTTTCCAATTCTTTATATGTTCTATAAATAATTCATTTATCTGAGGGGAAACTGGCTAAATTTTTTTCCCCACTATATGGATTGTCTTTTCATTGTGTTGGTGATTTTTTTGTTGTGCAAAGTCTTTTTAATAAGTTGAGACTGCCTCCAGGAATTATTTTGTAAGTATTGTTTCCCTTTCAAATTCATTAAAATGTTTCAGCATTAGTGGTAGTACGTCTTTACTAAATTTCTTATAGAATTCAGCAGTGAATCCTTCAGGAACTGGGCTTTTTATGTTGGTTCGTTTTTAATTATATTTTCAATTTCATTGACTAGTATCAGGTTACTTTTAATTTTTTTCCTGATTCAGTTTTGGAGATTGACATGTGTCCTTCTGTGTTTTCCATCTTATTGGAGTAGAGGCCCTTCAAGCTGGTATTGATGGTCTTCTAGAGTTCTGCAGGATCTGTAGAAATCTCCCCTCTTCATCCTTAATTACTTAAATTTGAGTCTTTCTTTGCACTTTTTGATGAGGTTTACTAGGGGTTTATCAATTTTATTTTATCTTTCAAAGAACCAACTTGTGAATTCATTGATATTTGTTTTATGTAGTTGGGTGTGTTGATATTTGGTGCATATGTATTTATGATTGTTACCCCTTCTTTTTGGAGTTTTCCTTTATAAGTAAGTAGTGTCATTCTTTGTCTCCCTTGATCAATCTTGGATTGATATTTTCATTGTCTGCAAATAGAATATCTACCCCCATGTTTTTCTGGGTTCCTGTAGCATGGATTATTTTCCATCTATTGACTTTCAGTCTATGGATTAATTTTTGAATTAAATGTTTCTTGAATGTAGCATATTATTGGATCTTGCTTCTTGATCTATTTAGCCAGTCTGGTTTCTTTTCTTTTTGATTGGTGATTTGAGAACATTTACATCAATGGTAATAACAGATATGCATTGGTGTATTGTTTTCATGTTGTTTTCCTGTTGTTGGGTCCCTGTCTTTCCCCTCAGTTTAATTGCTTGACCTGCTTTATGGTTTCTTTTTATTGATGTTCTAGTGCTTTTGGTCTTTGTTTTTTCTTTCTAATATATCCCTCAGAGTATTCTGAAGAGCTGTTTTGCTGGTAATAAATTTTTTCAGTTGTTCTTCATTATGGAAGTATCTTATCTCCATTGATTTTGAAGGATAGTTTTAAGGGTACATCAATCTGCATTGGAGGTTGTTTTCTTTTAGAAGTTGAAATGCCTTACTCCAAGCACACTTTGATTTGAGGGTTTATGTTGAGAAGTCTGCTATGATTCTGATGGACTTTCCTTTATATGTGATTTGTTTCTTTTCTCTAGCCTCTTTTACTATTCTGTTCTTGTGCTGAATATCTGAAATCATGATTATTCTCTGCTTTGGTTTAGATTTTGGCCATGACTATTTGGAGTTCCATGTGCTTCATTTATTTGTATGTTAAATTCTTTATCCATGTTTGGGAAGTTTTCTTTCATTATTTCTGTGAAGAGGTTTTTATGGCTTTTGCATTGCCTTCTGCCTTCTCACAGACTCCAGTCAATCTTGTGTTGTTCTTTGCTTCTTTTTTTAGCTGTTAGATTGGCTTTTCAAGGTCTCCTACTACTTTTATGATGTCTTTCTTTTCCTGGTCACTGGTTACAATCCCAACTTCTAGATCTGATTTTCTATCCTCATCTCCATTTGATCTGTTTTGTTTACTTTAAATGCAGTTTTAAATCTCTTCATTTTTTTGTTTTTTTTTTCCCCATGGATTCTATTTTTTTCCTCTGTTGAGCTTTCATGGTTTCCATTCTTTTACTGAGCTCCTCTATTTTTTTAATCTTTGTCTGCTTTAATGTCTTTCATTTTGATCATCATTTCTTTTTGTGTCTTAGAGATTTTTTTTTGTCTATTGCCTCTTCCATTTGTTTTTTCACCTCTGTTGCTGACATTGCAGAGCTCCTGTGGCTGGCTTAGGAGTTGGATTCCATCTCATTGTGCTCTGCATTTGTCCTGGTTGAGCTGCGGCTGTGGGGTTGCATTTTACTTCTGCATCTTGTTTTCTATTTATTTTATTTTGTTTTCTCTATTGATGCTATCAGATTTCTTATGTTACCTATCTTTATCTCCAGTATTGAGGCTTCTCTGGGAAATGCCTGTTCCTCAGGGATGTCTTCTAGATGCATGTGATTCTTGGCCTTTGTGACTGTCTAACAATTTTCCTTCCCAATATATTGAGTATCAGAAGTTGCTATCTATTTGGTTCAACACCAAGTTCTTTGGTACTGTGCTACAGTGATGGTTCTGACCACATAACATCACAGTGTTGTAACACAAGGGAAAAAAACTGATTATAACAGGTATGACATTCTGGCTAACATAGTACAGTTAGCAATAATAATTGTCTCAGGTACAGTCTAGCTACTGCCAAACTGTAATAACTATTAACCTGATATCTTTAATCATAGGAGCAAATTATATAGCTATATAACAAAATCTGACATATACCAGGAATTTGTACACAATGATTTTCCCTTTATTAGAGTGATTTTACCCTGTTGCAGGGTAGTAGTGTTGAGAGGGATAGTAGATAACATAGACAGATGAGTGGGGTCAAATATAGTAGGGGCAAGACTGGAGGGCAAAAGACGATCACCCAAGTTTTGGGAACACGAGTGCACAGGTGAGAAAGAAAAGACAAAGCAAAGGAGTATTGAAGTGGACCAGAAAGAGAAGAGAAAATATTTATTCACAGCACAGTATCATAAAAAGAAGTGAGATAGTTGAGGAAAAGTAGAAAGAAGACAAGTAGAAGAAAAATGAAACAAAATGAAAGATAAGAAATCTGAGTCCTGAAAGAAAAAGAAAAAGAATTTTAAAAAATCATTTAAAAAGGCAAAATAAGCAAACAAAGCAAAAACAAACCAAAAAAAAAAAAAAAAAACACCCCTAAATGGACAGAAAAAGGAAGACCAATAAAATAAGTGGAGAAAAATAAGAGTAATAAAATTTCTCTTGTGTCTTTAATTCTGTAGTAGATCCAAGGCACACCCCAGAAGCGTGTTGTATTCTCCAAATTTGTACTAGGATTTGTGCTGGATAGTGAGCTGATGTGGTAGCTGGGATTGGTCTTCTGTTCCTAGAGTTCCCCCAGAGCCCTTTGATTAAATAAATTATTTAATTAAAAATGGCGGCCTCACCCACCTGCTTCTATTCTATGTGTCTGTGTGCTGAAGTACAGTGCTAGTTCACCTAAATTACTAACTGCTGGCTTGAATTCTCACTGCTGTTTTAAAATTTCCACTACACTATTCCTGTGTGCCCATCAGGTATGCCACCACCAGGGCCTTTCTGCGTCTCTGGAGTCCTGCCTAGGCGGGACCCACTAATAATTTATTATGAGAAGTTTTCTAACGAATAATGGAAATATAGAAAAGATTAATACTAGTCTTAAAAATCTAGAAGATATTTTGTCTTCCTGTCTTATATTTTATGTAACTGCACCCAAATCTGGTAAGACTCTAGTGTCTTTAGAATTATACTTATTAGTAAATAGGACTAAGACAAATATTGTGTGTAATTGTTTTTCTACTTTAGCTGTACTTTATTAAAATTAATGTAAATTACATACCTGGATAAAAAGAAAAATTCCTCAATAATTATTTTGCAACTTTTGCAACTAAATAATACCAGCTAATAGTCAACGATCTCAAAGAAAATAAGAAAAATAATTTTTATGTTTTCTTTTTTGTTTGATTTTTCATTATTTGTATGCATCATGATTTCCACAGGGAATACTCATGTAGCATACATCAAATTACACTATTAGTGTAAAAAACTCACTATACATTAAAAGTAATTATCTGCATGATCTAAAAACAACAGTAATTTCTTTAATGTCTACTATTTCCAAGCTGTGTGTGTGATTTTGAAATCTCTCTTTTGATAGATATAGTAATATATATATATATATATATATATATATATATCTTATATTTTGCATGATAAGAACTTCCTGTACTTGAGAAAATATTGCAAACAAAAATCTTTATATATCCAGTTTTATTATAAATGTAGAAAATATTAAATTTAAATTCATATTTTATATCAATAAAAACATGTTAATGTCCTGAGGTTTAGTTCAGTGGTAGAGTTCATGGTAAATATATGTAAGGCCCTGAATGTATTTAATACCTTCCAACACACACAAAATTAAAATTGGAAAACACTATATCACTAATACTATCTCCTTTCTTGCAACACAAAATGTGTACAAATTTAATCAGTATTTACAGTTAGGTCTGCAGTTACCTAGAATTGAGCCTGTGCTATAGAAGACATCTGAGGATTTGTTGGAGTGATTCAGCTGGGGGAAAACTTGTGCAGTGGTCAGAAATCAGGGAAACTGGTAAGCATCCTATAATGTGCAGAGCAGACTCCACCACAGTTAGTTACTTCCCAAACTGTCAGTAGTGTTGGAGTTGAGAAACTCGTGAATTCTTTTATTTCTAAATGATGTATGATGGTTTAATAGTACTGGATTGTGTAAAATGGTCCACCTATAGTGCTGTATATGAGTAAATAAAAATGATTGTCTTATGGGCTCTCAAAGAAACAATTGTTTCTTAATCAAATAGCATGGAAACAGAATTTACAGTGGCAATATTCTCCTGATTTTGTTAACTTATGGATGTAATTCTCAACAAGGAATTTTTCATAGCATTGCAGAAAGAAGGTGCTCTTTTGCATAGTACTTATAATTTTCTATGAATGAGTCTGAAAATTGTTCCTTTCATTTTCTTCCTAGAGCAAAATTATTAATCTGGGGAAAGTTGCAGTGTTTTACTAAACTATCATCTAAATTAACACTCAAGAAGCAGAAAACTTTCAAGTTAAAAGATAGTAACATCAAAAGATGACTAGTTCATTAAAGGCAAGGCACTTCACTTCTCATGATAGATTACTATAAAGTCACTAACAATTTCTCAATTTTCCTTATTACTGTAGTTTCCTAACCTCCTCTAAAATTTATGTTGTCACATATTTTGTTGAGATTTATGAATTTTAAACTTCAAACTCATCAATAAAATTTATGCTAGTTAAAATTAACTATTTTTATTTTCATTGCCTGCATTATATATATGAATATATTTAGAATGATGATGATAGAATTTTCCTAAACATAATTTTAACTAGCCTTTTACATTTAGAGATTTGTTTGCTTTAGCTTGATGACCTGCTTGGTAATGGGTAATTAAATTGCTTGACTGCTTTGCCTGCAGAAATTTTAAAAAATATTATACCTATTTTCTCTTTCCTACTAAAATCAAATTTACAAAATGAAAGATTCTGAGGCCATTCACATTTGTTAATTACATATTATAAGATATCCTTACAAATTATTCAATTTTCATTCTGAGAGTTTAGATTCAACTAATAAGTCACATGAACATGAAAAGCATAAAATTTGTAATTTATCATAATTAAGACTAAAAGATCTTTATATAAATCTGTGAAAAGCATTAATTTAGAGTACTTTATATGAAATTTTAGTATATTTAAGTACAACAGCAAGAATTAAACTAAAATAAACATGTCTTCTTCATGTTGATTTGCCATAGAATGATTTAATAAACACAATCTTATTATTTATTCTATTTATTTGCTTTGTATCAGAAATGTTTTCTCAGGGAAATTATCACCAACAATAATTATAAATTCTTTTTATGTACACTGAATATTTCAAATTATTATCTTTTGGAGGGAAAAAGCTCCTATATGCAGATTTTATGTGGGCTACAATAAGAACTAATAATTGCTATATAGAGCTTCCTTTTACACAGTATCCATTTTTAGTGTTAATGAACAATTTGTAAAAAAAAAATCAGAAATAGTAAGAATGATGATTTTGTGTATAATTCAAAATGACACTAATAGTCCATTTGAAGAGCAGCATGTATAAATAGGATTTGGGAATGCTTTTGGAATTAAAATCTCTAATAACTATTAAAATTATGGGCACTGAAATGAATCATTTCATAAAAAAAAAGCAAACTATTTAAAACACTCTTAGTCCATGTAGCATAACAGTTTCATGCTTAGGAAAGGTCCATCTGGCCTATCTACAAACAGCAGGTAACATACACGTAGCGGTGCATATGGCCTGTAACATACACATAGCTAGCTGAACCAACCCCTGCAAAGAAATATAAATTAGCATGGGGTTTTATGTTGACAAACACTCCATTAGCGCCTTGCTGACCTTCATCCAAATGGACATACGATTACATAAAATGGATGGGTTCTTTCTCAAGCATTTATTTGTGAGCAAAAATGTAGGATTTGTTTAACTGCCGCCAACTGAAGAACTGAGACCCATATGCTATCCCATAAATTTACCGGTTAGCAATTTGTTATAAGCAAGATGCAAATATGATGGTAAACATTCAGAGCATTTGTTCAATGAACCTTATGTTGTAAATGAAAACAACAGTACGTTGGAAAATTTTGAAATAAAGATATCACCACTGATCCCATTTTATGTGTAATTCCACGTTTCCAAATTCTGTTATTGTCATTTAGAGACATCAAGGTCACCAGCATTTTAAATATAAAATAATACATGATTCAACTTTGGGGGAAGGTAAGAAATAGCAATAAATCTAAGAAAGCTGGAAAATATTATACAAGTTTTAATTTTAATCTATTCAAAGAATGAAGTATTTTGGACAGATAACACTTTGAATGTGTGGTCAGATTTCATCTGGGTATGAAATAGGATTTCGTGAGGAATTAAGTA
The DNA here is from genome assembly GCA_004027295.1 of Dolichotis patagonum. Classification (NCBI taxonomy): domain Eukaryota; kingdom Metazoa; phylum Chordata; class Mammalia; order Rodentia; family Caviidae; genus Dolichotis; species Dolichotis patagonum. The sequence continues at coordinate 50,003 of PVJX010003372.1, forward strand.
CAAGAGTGTGTTGTATTATACATAGGGGAGAAAACTGCAGAAATCAATATTAAATGAAAGGTCTAACAAATGCATGTGTGTTTATTTTAAGACTTAAACATTCCTAACCCAGGACACAGATTTAGAATAAAAATTCAGAAACTTTCTGATGCAATGGAAATTTAAACACAAAAATCGAAAAAAATTTGAAGAGACTAAATAAAAGCCCCTGATAATTCTCGACTATTTGTAAATAAAAGGATCAATTACTATTTAAATTTGATATAGAAAAATGAAAAAATACAGCCTTTTAGTAGATCATTAACATGTGTATGACTTTTTAATTATTTTGGATAATTTTAATTATCCAAATTATTGCCGATAATTTTAATATAAATCAGTTTTTCTCAGGAAACCTTTGACCAACATTTTCATCTTTATACAAAATTTTGATATACACATAAAGATTCTTTCAGTTGCAAGTATTAGGAACTGATTTTCAATGCCCTGACATGCAATCTACTAGCTCATATTGCTTCAAGTTCGCTTCCAACTTCAATCATGGCTTATGATACAAGTTCAAGAAAAGCCATAAGATTTTATCTTTTTTTCCTCACCTGAATCTTTCACCCCTAACTTCTTTCATGTTGGCCTACGAGAAAGCTCCCAATTTCGTATTGCTCTCTACTTTCAAACCTAATGGAAAAGATTCTCTTACTCACATACCCAAATATCACTGCAATAAGTTTTATCATCCCTGAGTGAGAAGTAATGTGGTCATAAGTGATGTCCCTTGAATATAATTAAATTCTTGCTTTAAAAAAGAATTCAAATGACAAACTTTACATTTATTAAACAAAGTACAGGAATGTTTTATGCTAAAGCACCAACAATGACATTCCCTTTATTTTCCTAGAATTATATTTCCATATGCCATATGTAACTAATTTTTATTTTTTGGTACCAGGAATCAAACTCATGACCTCGTGCTTGCCAGGCAGGCACTTACACCACTGGCTAAACCCCCAGCCAATATGTAACTAATTTTATAGCAATATGTAGTTGAATCAACTCATAATTTATTATATAACTATGCAAGTAATCTTTGCTTTCATTCTCATATTATTATTTATGTAATTTTTTTCTAAAATTTAACCACATTCTATGCAAGTCATTCATAAGATATTTTTGAACTATCAATGACTGTGTCTAGATAATCAGGATAACTTGAAGCTCCACATAGAAATCCAAGCACAGAATTCATTAATCTCTCCCTTCCTGATTACATTGTTAGACATAGTGAGTGTCTCAACTAAGATTTGATGATTAAATACATCCTAGAGCATACCGCAGATAAGCCTGCGTCTAGTTATAATATTTTTGAAAAGAATATATAAGACCTTGAAACTGATCAAGGAAATTTTGTTTTCTCTTAAATTTTGTTGAATGACTTCAGATACCAGAAATACATAAACATAACCATTGTCTACTTAGAATATTTCATTTATTGTACATACTTGCAATTTCAAGAAAAATCTTCTTAAACATCTGTGATATATGTAAATATAGATATAGATAGATATAGATATAGATATAGATATAGATATAGATATAGATATAGATATAGATATATCCTATAATAATTATTTTTGCTGGTTAATGGTTTTTATTATTAATATATGACTGATGTTCTTTCTAGAAACAGAAATATAACTGATTCAAACTCACAAGAAAATTCTCGATGCAATTTATTAACTTTGGATACTTAATAAATGTCACCAAGAGAAGACATTTTTGCCCTCCTATTTGAAATGATAGATATCTATCCACTATCCGTACATGTTTTTGATCTCTATTAACATGAATATCTATCCAGTAGTTTGAAAGTCAAGACCATAAAAGTACTTTTAACATTTTCTCCATTTCTTATGACAACATTAAAAAGAGACTCCTATATTTTATTACAAGTAGTATCACTACTGTCTACAAAGCGTTTGAAAACTATATTTTACACACTATCTTAGTACCTCTTGTGTTGCTATAACAGAATAGCTGAACTAGGCACTTACAGAGAAACATTTAGCTCATAGTTTTAGAGGGTAGGAGGCCAAAATAAGGTGGCTGCATCTGTTTAGCCCTAGTGCAGGTCTCTTTAGCTAAGTTATAGAAGAGAAGCACAAACAGAAGCAGTACTTGAAGAAATGGGACAAATTGATGGGGTTGTTTTATTTATAGAAACCCACTCTTGTGAGAACTAACTCATGCCACAGGACCACTGTTAACCTCTTCTACAGTCACCCAAACCCCAAAGTATCTTATGCTAGGTCCCATCTCTTAGGAGTTCCACTCCCTCTACACTGCCAAAATGTGAACCAGTGCACCAGCACATGAGTGTTTGGGGGAAGAATACATCTAAAACATAGCACCCACCCCCAGACTGGTCCATACTCCCCATGGTCACACACAGTTTGGAGATTTCCAGCGTTGCAATGATGCTACCTTGTTTTGCTCGAGCTGATATAACAAACTACTATCGACTGAGTGGCTTAAGGAATAGATATTAACTCTTCAAAATCATGGATGTTGATGGTGCCAGAAAATTTAAATGCTAGTGAGAGGCCTCTCCCAAGCTAGTAGACAGCCAATCACATGGAATTTCTTTGGTCCAGTCATCTGTCATATAGTGGTAACCTACAGCAGTTATGTGCCAGATAGCAGTCATTCAATCATGGACTGCATATATGGTGTAGGTCCTGGAGGACTTTATCATCTAGAGACATCATAACTGTCCTAGTGTGTATAAGTATATTCTATGATGTTTGCATTACAGTGAAACCACCTAATGACGTTTTCCAGAAATATTCCTTTCAGTAATCCAATCATGAAGTGCTCAGTCTGATAACCTGATTTCACCTTAATTACCTCACAAGGTCTCAACTCCAGACACCATTTCATTGATGGGTATGATTTCAAAAATTAATTTTGGAAGCAACACAGACACATATTCCATGGCAGACTATCCTGAGTCTGGTTTCTGCTGCATTAACAGAATACTCAAGAGTATGGAGTTTATCAGCAACAGATGTTTATTTGGCCCATAATTCTGCAGGCTGAGAAATAGATCAAGGGACTGCATCTGGTGAGGGTCTTGCCATATCACAACTTAATGGAAGATATTATATGGTAAGAGAGTGCCAGAGATTGCATTCCACTTACTATAATTATTTGTGCCTAAATATGTATTTTTCAACTATATCATTTATTCTAAAATATTGGTTTTGGTTTTCATTCTCTTAATTCATTTACTCCATAGCACACTAGAATTATGACCTTCTACTTTGTATTAAATCTGTGCACCAGAATTATTCCCAAGATTGTGCAAATTAGCATGTACCACACCACTTAGTCTAATCATAAGTTCATATTTTATGTGGTCCTACACCACTTAGGTTCTGATTACTTTTTCAGGGATCTGGCTCTGTTTTCCTGCTGTCTTCTGCAATTTATTTTACTCAGACCTAAACAGTAAATGTTAGAATTATTCAGTGATCTTTTCTAGGGTGACTCCGTACTTCATCTGAGTCATGCTTCCTCAAAAATCTTACCCAGTCCTCAGTTTTTTGTGATTGTCTGTATAGACCATCTGCAAAATTTGTACCTCCACATCAGACTGCCTTTCCCATGAGTAAATTTCACTTTTTAGACAAGTTTGAGACTGACAGCAAAATTGAATGGAAAGTACAGAGATTTCGCATATAGCCTTCAAGCCAATGCAAAGATAACCAATTCCACCAACAACCTCTCCCATCAAAGTTCTACATTTGTTATAATCCATAAACCTATACTGACACACATTATTTCTCAGCTAAGGAGCATGATTGATGCTGTACACTTTATACATTTGTACAGATGTAAAGTCCACGTGTTTTCCATTTTAATATCATAAAGAGTCATCTACTGACATAAGGTGGAAGGAGGCAGAATAATACGAGAATGAAGTATAAAAATTTATTTGATTATAGTTTCATATGACACAACAGTCTTCAAAATGAAGACTCATGGATGCAGGAGGAAATTTACATTTTTATGCTTACATGGATTCAATGAAATATGAACAATCATGTAGAAATGTGATTCCTCAAAACAATATATGGTCCAAAAATAACACTCTAATGGGTGATATTCAACTTAGAATCAAAAACATTTTGATTTCTACGATCTACCTGGGCAAAGAGGAAATTCACTAGAATCAGTCTGTGTCACCTACCTCTGGGGAGAAATGAGACAGAAGGTAGGAGGTCAGAGAGAAATGTGTCTTCATCATTTTCCCATTGCTGGAACAAAATACTAGATACCCACAATTTGAAGGAGAAGAGGTTTATTTTGGTTCTGTACTTCAGTCCATAGCTGGCTGGCTGCAAGACAAAACTGAGCTAGTAGAGGGAAGCTGAGGAAAAGGCAATTAATCTAGAGCCATGAAGCAGGGAGACAACAGAGGAGCAAGGAACAAGAACATACTCTTCCAGGTCACAGCCCCAGACACTTACCTACAACCAGGTATGGAACTCCTCAGTGGCATGACAATGACAGTGCCTTGTGACCCAGTGTTTTGTCACACTATTGAGAATTTGGGAGACCTTTTAATATCTGAATCCTAAAACTTTGGTCCTGAGGCTTCAGTAACCCTTGGAGTACTGTTTCTGAGCTCAAACATTGCCTTTTCTGATTTGCTCCATTTATTTAGGAATATGTATGTAAGTTACCTTCATATTTTCAAGACAACATAAGCTCATTTACTTTGCATCACTGATTAATATTCTAAAGCTTGCATGTGCCAGATTATCCATTCATCTACTGAAGGACAAATTATTTGCTTCCAAGTTTTGATAATTATGAATGAATCTATAAAGACAAAGGACAGGTGTTTCAGTGGACATGAATTTTCAACTGTTTGGGGGATAAATATAAAGAAATGCCTTTGCCTAGTAGTATTCACAAGGCCTATTTGTTTATAACTGTAAATGACTACCTAACTGTTGTCCAGATCAGCTGTACCATTTTATTTTCCTGTCAGGGATGAATTAAAGTCCCTGTTTCTGCACATTTTCACCAGCATTTGGTATCTGTGTTCTAAAGTTTGACCTTCCTAATAGCAGCATTGTGCTATCTTATTTCATTGTACATTTTCTGATGACTTAAACTATTTTTAACTTAAACTTAAACTATTACAACTTAAACTATTTTTGTATGCTTATTTTCCATTTCTGTATCTTCTTTGGTGAGGTATTTGTTAAAGTCTTTAGCTTATATTTTATTTGGTTTGTTCTGTTACAGAATTTTGAGAGTTCTTTGTATATATTGAATATCAGTTCTTTATTACACATATACTTTGCAAATTGTTTCTCCTAGAATGTGGCTAATCTTTTCATTCCCTTGATAATTACCTTCATAGAGCAGAAATTTATAATTTTACTGAAATATCAATTCCTTCCAAAGTTGTACCTTTGATGTTGTAGTTTAAAAGTAATTTATACCATCACCTAGATTTTCTCCTATGTGATCCTCTAGTTTTATAGTTTTATGTCTATATTTACATGTTTTGAATTATTTTTTGAATTATTTAACATATGATTTTGCTCTATGTGGATGGCCAACTTTTTTAACACTATGTGAGGAAGAGCCTAATTCTTCCTTATTGTTCCTTATTGTTACCATTGCTTATGGTCAAATTTCAGCTCATTTATTATATGGATCTTTTTCTAGGTGCTCTGCTTATTTCCACTGACCTATTCATCTGTCCTCTCATCGATATCATTCCGCTTGACTGACATAGTTTTACAAAGCTTTGAAGACTTGCAGAGTGAGTCTTTCAATTAAATTCTCTTCAGTATTGTTGGCAATTATAATCCATATAAACTTTAGAATCATTTTGTCATGTTAAAATAACTTGCTATGATTTTTTTCATTGAGATAACAATGAATCCATATACCAAGTTTAAATCAACTGGCCTCCTGACATTATTGAGTATTCCTACTCATGACCATAGACTATGTACCATTTATTTAATTCTTCTTTGATTTATATCATCAGAATTTTATAGTTTTCTTCATATAGAACTTGTACATATTTTGGTAGATTTGTGCCTAAGAATTTAAATTTGAGGCTGCTAATGCAAATAGTATTATCTTTTCAACTTCAAAATCTGTTTGTTTTGCTGATATATGGGAAGTAATTAGCTTTTGTATATTAACTTTATATCCTGCAACATTACTGTATTTCTTTTTTCTGACTTTTCCTTTGATGTTTTGACTTATATATTCAACAGATACTGAGCCCCTTAAATAGTATCTCAGGAACAATTCAAATTAACCAATTACAAAACATAATTTATTATCTCACCCACATATATTTGGTCACTGTACTACTTTTATTCTTCCTATGTCAGTAAATGAATTGACTGTCCATCTGTATAACCCTTACAGACACATGTAAATCAAAATTCCTATTTCATTCCTGTACCAGACACTGTTAATTCTTTGCTCAGAGAACTTTCAACGTTGCTTTCTGAAATTGTTTCTTGGTGTTATTTTCCAAACTACTTGTGCTTTTTAATTCAATGACCTAAACTTCGATTCTTACGAACACTACCCATCCACTAAAGCCATTTTACCTGACATGGGGAAATCAAGAAGTGCCTGGAATAACTCTGGGACTGGGGCTTGTGACCACAAAGGCAGGGTGGTGATGCTTTGCCTCCATTTGTTTGGCTTGTTGTAGATTCCCATGTTGGGTTTCTCTCTTTTCAAATATTTGTGCTATATTTTTCTTTTCTGTTAGACTCTGACTCCACAAAGGCAGAGGACATATGCATTCATCCTTTGTTTCTTATCTGTGTGGCTTCAGCAACTGGCAAAATCTTATATACAAAAAGTGATTTATAAATATGTAGTTATGAATGAAGAATTCCACTAACTACTGAAAAATTTCCTGATGAAATCTAGAAGTTTGGACAGGCACCACCAGAATGGTTAATCATCTTCTGTCATGGTTTATGTCAGTGGCCCCCAGGCCTCATGTATTTGCATTGTGCATTTGTGATTGGTTCATTGGCTAGTGCTTGGATTGGTGGTGTCAGTGCTACACCCTCCTAGGGGGTGGAGCCAGGATGTGATGTAATGGCAGGAAGAAGGTGTGTCTCTCCCTTTTGCCGGTTTCTGCCTTGCCCTTTGCAGGCCCATGAACTGCAGCCCCAACATGCCACCCTGCCTTGGAGCCAACTAAGTATGAACTGAAACCTCCAAAAACTGTAAGAAATAAACCTTTCTTTTCCCAACTTTGGGCATCAGGTATTTTGTCTCAGCGACAAGTAGAAAGTAACTAAGACATCTTCTTTAGTTGACAAGATCAGATGACTCTGTATAAGTGGAACACATAAACATACACATGCATGCACACACACACACACACAAAATACCTATATGATATGCTGAATTCTATCTTGTGTATGTATAAATGCAAGAGTTCTACACAAATTGTTTATAAAATATCAGATGGCATTAAGTATTGTCTTTTGTTATTTTATAAAGAAAATCTTCAATTTGAAGCACCTAAAAGTGTGTAATTACATGCCATTTCCTCCTGTGTATTTCCTAATCTCCCAACAAAAACAGCAATAAATAAATAAATAAAATAACCCAGTTTAGATTACAGTTGCTTCTGATTTAGCTAAACACACAAGCTTCTACCTTTAATACATATTTTAGACAAGATTGTGTTAGGTTATAGGAATAAAGTATCATATACTAACTATGCTAGATAGCTCTTAACATGCTATCTTAATAGTATTAAAAGGTACAAAGAAGTGATACTATTTACATAATCCTTTCTAAAAGATTTAACATCTTAGGAACTTTCCTGAAAATTTATTCATTGTTTTTAACACTGCTTCTTTGATTTCATACCAAACTTATGCTTATCACATGATTGCTCACCCAATTATATAACAAAATAAAAGGCATCATCAAATACTTTAATAGGAATGCAAGAAAATGCAGTTTGGTTCACCAAATGATGCAGAAAATAATGTGACAACAAAAAACTCGTATTGCAAGTAAGATATTAGTTGGACTAGAATCAGTATTTCCACACTTTAGGAAAAATTGAAAGTACAGAGCCTTGTAAATATAAACAGATGAGAAGTGTACAGATACCGTAAGATCACCATGTTTTAAAAATATAGTGGAATAGCAACATATGTAAAATATTTATGACTAAATATTGAATATAACTGGCTCTAAGTTATGTGAGTAAAAGACTATATTTTGATCAAAATGGTATTAACAATATCCTCTTGCATAATGTCATGGTCACTGTCTTCCCCAAAAAGAACAGTGTGCCTTTGCATGTGTGTATAAAATTCCTGCCAACTTTCTTCTTCTGAACTACTTTCAGGCAACGAATCTTGTGCCAAATTATGTTAATGCCTACAATTTAAACTCTATGCAGACTTAACAGATTTTTTTAAGTCTATGCATAATTAGCTACATCCTTAAAGAAAAATCCAAAGTATTTTCTTATATTAAAATAGATATTAAATACACTGATTCTTGGTTAACTTTGAAGCATATGTTTTGGAAAAAGTAAGACCAGTCATCCTCACACTTCTGTTTATGGAGCTTAGCAAGAATAGGTAGTATTCCTCCATCTCATTAGGCCTCTTTAAGGGAGACAAACAAAAGGAAGAGAAGAATACCGAGGCCTCCCACAACCTCTCCAAGCTTCTGGGCTGGCCCAGGCAAACAGGGATCCGGCCTTCAAGAAGCACAGCAAACAAACTGACATCGTGTCCACAGGTTATCATTATCATCTTTTTAGAAATATCGGATCGATCTCTCCCTACCACAATGATGCTTCAGGGCATGCCTGTCTCTGCTGGGGAGTGACTGACTATCCGGTGTCATTACAGATGGTTGGTGGAAGGCACACGTGGAGCGGCAAGGAGGGCAGCCGGTGGCCAGTGGGCTCGCAGGCTGCCAGGCAGCCAGGAGCTCTAGCTCCTCCTTGCGTCTTTCTTGCCCTCCTGGACTCGGCTGACCTTTCACTGAGGAGCCAGCTGGAGCTGAGAGCGATTTAATTGAATGGATTCCTCAGATGTGTTTGGAGTAGGGTGATGAAGAAAAGAGGAGGAGGGAAGGAAGGCTGGATACTGTGGTGGAGACAGAGAAGGGGGGGGGGGACTTTCATGACCTTCAAAGGCTAATTGCCTGGCTCTTCCTGGGCCCTTACTGGAGTCCGACTTGCACAGGGCGCCTGTTGTCTGGTCCAGCCAAGGCTCCGCGGGCCCCTCCCTCAACTCCAGCTTCAGCAGTGCAGCTCCAGCAGCCGCTCCCTGGCGACCTTCAGCCCAATCAATAGCTGGCTGGCCAAAGTGGCCTCAGTTCCCTCTGCCCCTCGTGGGCACAGCCGTGCTCGCAGGCTCTGCTCAGCCTCCAAGCAGAAGCCTCCCTCATTAATCTGAGGGAAGGAAGAAGCAAAACACAAAAACCAGAGGGGTATGGTGCTGACCAGAAGCACTAGGGTGGGGGTGGGGGGAGGCGTGTGCATGTGCGTGTGCGCGTTTAGTCCTCAGTATTAGTTTAATAGCATAAAATCAAAACCAGCCAGAGAAATCAAACTTGTCCTCTGACGCTTTCTGTCTCGTTCCCATTGTTTGTTTCTGAAATTGTAAATCACACCGAGTAACAGATTAAGAGTTTATCCACGAACATCCCCTCTCCCCACAGCTTCCAGTTCTCTAAACCCTGTCTTTACGGGGTGTGTGTGTGTGCGTGTGTGCGTGTTTTTTTTTTTTTTTAACATAAGTACAAAGGAGTCAGTGAATGTCAGCTGAGTTAAATGGGTGACAAGGGAAATGGAAAGAAGAAAATTCATCCCTTCTTGTCTTTGAGAGCAATTTAATTAGGCCTTAGCCCCCTGCGAATGGGTAAGAAAAGGCTGGGGGTGGCAGGTCCAGGCTTCCTCTGAAGGCAGAAGCGGCCTTGCATGCTGCATAGGTGCCTGTAACACACACACAAAGGGTTTTTAAAGGATCATGTAAGAAGATCAACCGATAAGCAGCTAATTTTGTGTACTTAGGGAGCAAAATAGCACGTATGCTCCCACTGGAATACAGAAGGCAATGGGGAAAAAAAGGAGGGAGGAAAGATCTTAAGTATTTTCCTTTTAATGCTGATCACTAAAATTAAAGATTTATACTCCTTGACAGGATGAGGAGCTGTAGGTCTTGGGGAATGTGTGTGTGTGCGTGTGCGTGTGTGTGTGTGTGTGTGTGTGTTGAAGGACATTGGAATCTGGGGAGAAGTACATGTTGATGAGTGGGTGCATGTGTAAAATATGGGTTGACATAGTCATATACATACAAATAAGAATTTTTCATGAACTGCAGTTATTTTGAAAATTTTCATCAAAAAACCACTTTTAAGCTAATTGGAATCTGCAGACAAGAAACCTCATTTTTGGTTCAAATGAATTTTCTGAAATGTCATTTGATTCGGGAAATATGACTGATCTGACCGATTTCTTGATAAGAAATGAAATGAGCCGTTGTCCTTCAGGATATCATAGACTTGAAATGGGGGATTTTATGGTTAATGCCATCAGATAGAAGTGTCCTACTTTGAAAGGAGAAGTCCGTCAGCTGCAGGGGAAGGATGAAATCTGAATTCGTCTTTCAATCCGCTGCTGCACTTAAATCTGGCATGAAGCAATGATAGATTTTTTTCCCAAGCACTAATTACAAAATAAATGGCAATAAATAATGAAGTCATTGATATAAAAAAGGTAATAACTATATACGTTCACATTCAGATTCCACTTTTAGTTCCTAATGCGATATGGAAACCAAGAGTAAACAAAGAGATTAAATTGGGCCATAGTGGGGAATAGTAAATTTTTGGAGGAATGATTAATATAGCCATTTTTACAAAGCGCCAATGTCATCAATAGAGAAGAGAATAAAATCAATAATAGCATAAATGAAAAAGTACACAGAGCCACAAGCAAGAATATCTGGGTCTCTGACCTCAGGCACAGATGAATGAAAAGTTATGGAGCCATGCTTACAAAAAAAAGCAGGGAAATGAAGACAGTCATCCCACATTGAGGTGGGTATTTTAAATGGATTACAACAGACAGGAAAAAGCCACCGCAGTACATTTCATAAGAAGAAAGCTCATTGTGAATTAAGCTTGTATCTGCTAGCTCCAAAACCAGCAGCCTCACTTTAAACGGTGACATGCTGCACTGCTGAGTTGGGTATTCATGTCTCGGGGTGTATGTTTGTGGTGTGAGATTGCTTACCTGGTCAGGTGTATTTAAGAGTTCTGCATCAAACAAAGATGCCATGAAATTTAGTCAAAATGTAACAGAAAAGAGCTGTGAGAAAGGAAAGATAACAGATAAGATAAGAACAAGGTAGGTTTCAAAGTAGGGTACTTCAAGGTAGTAAGAAAGAAAGGGAGAGATAAGGGAAGAAAGGAGTGGGGATGGGAATAGAGAGAAGAAAGAGAATTATAGGAGCAGAGTAGCTGAGATAGTAGAATGGGGGTGGCGTTATGCATTTGACGTTTTGCATTCCTTAACTCCTTGTTTTTTTCTTCAATACTAACTTAACTTCAGTTGTCATCTAGAAATGTGAGGATTTTTAGATTCATACATTAATGAATTAATGTCAATGAACACTTGCTTACTGTACAAAAAGCAGCATAATCACAAAATGCTTTACATTTTTATCAATGAAAGAGGCACATAGTTATGATATCAAATTATATGGATTGACTATAAATTCTGGCATGTCACAGTTTTCTCATAATTTTTCTAGATATAAAATGTACTTTATTAAAGGAAAATAGCTTTAAGAAATTAAACTTTCTGGAAAATGTGCAATCAAAATTCTCAATTACTTAGAGGAGTCACTTAGAGTCTAATCTTATATAAAATGAAACTAAAGAATTTACCAGTTGGCAATCTCATTAACATGAAATGTTTCACAAAGTGGTAAGAGATATAAATTTCCAAACCTTCTGCAATAGCTACTTTCTTTTTTAAATATCGTTTCTATTTCCTGGACTAATAATTTATATATACTTTTGTATCCCTAAGAGTTAACTACATGTGTTTTATTTTTAGCATTTCTTTCTGGGCAGATATTTATCTGCCAACTAAATACTCATAAAAATATAAAAAGACTGATACACTGATTATTCGTAGGTGATTCACTGTGTAAACTAAATAATTTTCCATTTTATGTGTTTAATGTTAAGAAAGCACTAACTTTCTTAATTTCAACTCTTTGAGGTACATCATCTCAGAATATATATATATATATATATATATATATATATATACATATACATATATATATATATCCTGATTTAACTATTCCAAAATGAAGTGTATTACTTAATATAAAAGAGATTATACATAAAGAAACATTCTGTATATTTCCTTCTTTAACCTCTTGATAAATACATATGACATACAATACTCTAACAGCATAACATATATTTGTTTTGTCCCCTTTTCTTTACAGCAACCATTGAATAAAGAGGAGCCAGAAAGAATTACAGTCACATAGGCACCGATATAACAGTGCTATGAGGAGACGATATAACTCAGTCTTAGATTGCACCCTCAAGAAATCATGTTGGATTTCACAACAGGTAAGCATCTGAAAAATCCTTCTGCAAAAAATAGCAGAAGTGTACATCCTGGATAACATCTCAGATACATCAATTTTGTTCGAGAGACCTTTACATTACTGCACTGATCTAAAGGCACAGCAAGGTACTTTTTCAAATGTACCTTTCATGTTACTATGCACTGCTCAAATACAACTTCATAATATCAAATTTAACAGTTGCTTAAAGGATTAGAGCTATACATTAAAATTCTGAAATACTGTTAATCTTATTTTTATGAAAACATTTGCATAGGAAAGTTGTCTGACTCTCACAAATATATATCTGTTAAAATGTAGAGGCTGCTTAAAGTGACATTATTTTCACTTTTAACTGTTACATAGGTTCATTTATCTAAGTATTATTAGTTATGTGTGTTTTTATAAGGCAGAACAGAAAATGTTTTTACTCAATGTATGGCTGAAAATTATTCTAAACAGCATATTCATGCATTCATTTATTTCTTTTTATTAAACCCTATTAAGTGAAATCTCTTTCAAATGACTAATTATGTGTAGTTTGTGCACTATTACATTTCCAGCAAGAACACAATTTCTGACCTATATAAAGTACACAAACACAAAAATATATCAAATATCTAAATTAATGTTTTGATGTTATTAAATAAAAGCAGGAAAAATATTGGTCATAATGAAACATAAATGTCATACTTGCATTTTTTAAATTCTTAAACATTATCATCACTGATGCGTTACATACTTATATGGATAATAAGGTTGTGTATTTACAATCAGCTGAATGAAAATGTCTACCTACTCTCCTGTTACTGATATAGAATTTCATGCAGACAAAATACTGTATACTAGAGTTTGTAAGTAGAACAATACCGTGGATTTATAAGCATAATTAAGAGATTTCTCTATTGTCTTACAATAGGCAAAGGAAGGGAGTTCAAGTTGTGGGTAAGAAAAATGCAAGATATTAAAGGAGAAAGCACAGGGGATACAGGAATGATTGATTCCAGAAAAAAAAATCTGTTCAGAAGTAATTCTGGAAAATCACCAGGAGACATGAAATACTAACAAGAGACAAGTAGAGAATTAATTTCTACATTGTATGTGTTAGATTAGGAAATGACATTTGAAGAATTCATTTGATATAACTCCTTATATCTGCCTATTTCTCTGTCCTGCTGGTACCAGAATATTACACATAATAGGAGCTCTCCTGTCAAGAACTATCCAGTAACTGTCCATCAAGTGAGGAAAATAGGTGGAATTTTTCATATTTCTAGTGCCAGAACTAAATCTAGGCACTACCTCTTAACACTACTGGCTAAGTACATAGTTAGCAATAAAAATAATTTAAGACACTGAAAATAACCAGAAGTTCATAAGTCCCCAAATTTTACAAATACTTTGAAGCTCATGAAGAAAGAAACAGATTTATTTGTGTGCATAAAAGAGAGAGAATTAAACTTTTATACTCTTCACTGTTTGCAAATTATTGGGTCATCATAGTGACCATTAATGATACCAACAGATTTAAGTTCAAAGAGAAAAATATGATATACTTTAAGCCATAAAAATTGTATTATTTTTACATTTTCCTTAAGGTTATATATTACATACTATTTATAGGAGGTAAATAGTATTAAATATTAATGAATGAATGAATGGGTGTAAATATAAACAGATCTATCTAAAAACACTTTTGTGAACAGTGACTACTGAGTAATAAATGGATCATTTCTCTTATTTTTTATATATTTCAATGTTTCTTTAAATGTTTTAATTTTAAAAATTCAATGTGATGATCCATAAACCTATGCTAATATTTTCAATCAGGGTGAAGATATTTACTATTCTTCCCATCTGATTGATCCCATGAATTGGATTTACAAGCCATTATAAAAATGGAATGAATAAAACTCTGTGTAAACTTGTGGGTGTGATTTAGGATAACAAATGTAACATGCAGATATTTGGACAAATAATTCCCTGAATATATCTAACCATGATAATATCTAAGAGTGTGATTTTTAACATAAATATTATAGTATTTACAAGAATGGGGTTCCAAAAAGACCCCAGCCATTCATCTGAATCAGAGAAATATTGAAATTTCAGAAGGCCAACTTTGTAACATAATTCTGAAGAGTATGAAGGGAGATTGGGGGGAAAGGTCTATTCTAATATTTGACTTAATGTGTTTCTGGATACTTAATTAGAGAAATCATTAACTTAATTGCAGTTGTGAAAAAAAATAGAAAGCAATAGATTAAGCAATTTTTAGAGCTCTCAGAAATTTATAGATTGTTTTCATATCAAAGAAAGAAAACTAGTAATATAAAACAGTAAGAGAAAGGGACTGTGATAGTAATAGGAACAAATTTGTCCTAGAATAAAGCATTTGACGTAACAAATGTTAAGGAAAAGCCTCCAAAGTATGCAATAGACTCCTCACTTTACGATGGCATCAAACCTTGTTTAAAGGAATACAAATCAACCATTCACAAATGTAGAATCTATACCTTCCTATTCATTAAAAATAACTTTTGTACAGAATTTTATGTTTGAAATTTACCTAAAAGTACTAACTACAAAATAGAAAAGAAAAAAATAAAAGAAGGAAGAAAGGGAAGGAGGAAAGGAAGAAGGGAGTTAAGGAAGGAAGGAAAAAAGAAAAGGAAGGGAGTGAAGGATTGAGAGAGAAATGAAAGAGAAGAAAGGAAGAAAGGAAGAAAGGAAGAAGAAAGAAAGAAAGAAAGAAAGAAAGAAAGAAAGAAAGAAAGAAAGAAAGAAGAAAGAAAGAAAGAAAGAAAGAAAGAAGAAAGGAAGGAAGAGAAAGAACTTGGCATACATTAAGTTGATTGTGGTAATCACACCATAAAATGTATCACTATAAAATCATCACAGTGGACTCCTCAAAATCATACAATTTTATTTCTGTATTAGGTTTTATTAAAGCTGGAAATTTTTTAACTTATATTTTCAAGACATCAATTCTTTAAGGGATGTAAAAGTGAAATTTTGAACTTCAACTTACTCCAGTCTTCTTGTGTTTTCCGTTACACATATTTTTCCCTTACAACTTGCAGTTTTTTCTTTTACCTATGTTTGGATTAATCTCTCTCTCATTCATTAAACTGAAATCATACATAAATGATTTACTAGCTTTCTTGCTTTAAGTGCTTTAAAATTCCTTTAAAATTGTCTTATCTACATCTCACAACAATTTAAATGCTATATATTCATTTTATTCACTTAGAGTATGTATCATTTCCCTTATTATTGCTTCACTGATCAATGGATTATTTAGAAATATACTGTTTCATTTTTAAATATTTGATTTCAAGGTGTTTGTTTTTGATATTTTACTTTGTAAGGGCTACAAAACATACTTTGTACAGATTTTTTCTTTTTCTTTTTGTATTTGTAAATAATTTTATATATATGCAACAACTCCCCACAAGGAATGCAATCATTATGTCATGCAAATATGTATTGTAAAAAAATAAAAATTGAAAATATTTTACCTTTCTTAGATCAAAAAAATTGATAAACTTCTATCTAAACTAATAAGAAAAATAAAAAGAAGACATAGAAGACCAGCGTCAGAATTTTAAAAGATTAACAAAGGTGCAATCCTTCATTGTTCAACTGATAAAAAGAAATATTAGAAAATAGTCTGAACAAATTCATGGCAATTTGATAACTGAATAAAATGGGGAATAACCTCAAAATAACTTATCTTCCTTAGCTCACTTATGAGAAAATATGTAGTCTAAATATTACCATATTTTTAAAAAATTTGCTGTTGAATGTTCCCACAAAGAAACTCTAAATCCTAATCACTATATTATTAAATTCTAACCTTTTTGTCAGAAGTAATTCAGGCAAAGTTTTCTAACATAAGAAGAGGTTACTCACTTTACAAAAGTTCCTAAGTCTGCCATAATCGGATGCCATTGTAATGTATTCCATTAATATACTAAAAAATAACAAGTATATAATTATTCCAGTTGATTCAGAATAGATACAAAAAACATATTGCATATTTTTTAAAAGACTTGCCCATTTTAGTAAAAGACATCTGTACAACTTTTACCACACATAGATGTTAATAACAAAATATTATCCCATAAAATCATACAGGAAAATGATATTAATTATTGTTACTTCTGGAAAACATTGTAACAGAGATTCCCATCAGGACAGTAAGAGAAGAAACATAAAAACCTACAAATTGAAAGTTGTTGTCAAACTGGTATGTGACAGTTTTATAATGTAAATACCAGGGATCTAGCGTACATCATACAGCCTATTGATAACATTAAATTATTGCCTACTGTCTTGGTTGCTTTTCTTTCTTTGCTGGGACAAAATACCAGACACCCAAAATGAAGGAAGGAAGGGTTTATTTAGCTCACGGTTTGTGGAGGTTTCAGTCCATAATCAGCTGGCTCAGAGGTAGGGCGGCATGGCATCGAGGCAACACTTCAAGGTGGCAGAAGACAGCAAAGCAACAAGAGCAGAAGAGAGGAGAACAAGCCTCTTCTTATCTCTTATATTGTACACAGGCTACATGGCCTCCAGGGCAGGTGTAGCATTCACAAAACCTCCTTGCCCTCCATTTACACAGGCTGAGGATGTTTACAAAGTACCTTGGCTGTCTGCTGAATGTCTTAGTTAAACTTCTAAACTAAACTTCTCAAGTTAACACAATGTATGAAGCATAACATGTACCTAGAAATATATCAAGATGTTCTATCCCATGGTAAGTATTCTTACCGCATACAGGAAAAGAAGAAATAGTTGTGGGAAACTATGGGAAATGGTGATCATGATTATTAACAGGATTGTGGTAATAGTAACATGAGTATATGCCTATGCACAACTTGCTAAACTGTATACTTTAATTGCATATTTTTATATCAGTTATATCTCAAAAAGCTAGAGAAAATTTTACTAAATCTTAAAAAGAAATGAAATGTCTAAAAAAAGAAAGAAACAGGACTGGGCATATAGCTTAGCAGTACAAGCAACTGCCAGCAAGCACAAGGTCTGGAATTTGAGTCTTAGTAGAAAAGAAAGAAAGAAAGAAAGAAAGAAAGAAAGAAAGAAAGAAAGAAAGAAAGAAAGAAAGAAGAAGGGAGGGAGGAAGGAAGGAAGGAAGGAAGGAAGAAAGAAAGAAAGAAAGAAAGAAAGAAAGAAAGAAAGAAAGAAAGAAAGAAGAAGGAAGGGAGGGAGGAAGGAAGGAAGGAAGGAAGGAAGGAAGGAAGGAAGGAAGGAAGGAAGAAAGAAAGAAAGAAAGAAGAAAGAAAGAAAGAGGAAGGAAGGAAGGAAGGAAGGAAGAAAAAGAAAGAAAGAAAGAAAGAAAGAAAGAAAGAAAGAAAGAAAGAAAGAAAGAAGAAAGAAAGAAAGAAAGAAAGAAAGAAAGAAAGAAAGAAAGAAAAAAAGAAAGAACAATAGGATAAAAAATCATGAACTTCTTAGAACTAAATTTTAATAAAACAACTGTAAGATTGGACTTGGTACTCTGGGATTGACTGTAGTAGAGCATTGTGATGGCTTGTATTTATATGCACCCAAAGATCCTCCTGCTGTTATAGCAGGGACTTCCACAATGTGATTGAATTATTGCTCACCTACTTTTTGAAGGCGAAGACTGGTTGGAAGAGTCTACTGGGACATGCCTGAAGAGTTTGTCTTTCTCCCCAATTCTCCCCTTTGCTCCCTGCCCTCTGGTTGTCATGAGACCAGCAGCTGTTCCTCCTGGTTGTTCCTGTGCCAAGATTTTCTGTCTGGAACCAGCCAAGTAGGGACTGAAATCTCTATAAGTAAATCCTTTCTCCTCTAACTTGCTGGTGTTGGATACTTTGTTCTAGCAAAGAAGAAAGTGACTAAGACAAAATTTAGTGAACCTTGGGGAGATAA
Source organism: Dolichotis patagonum (assembly GCA_004027295.1). NCBI lineage: Eukaryota > Metazoa > Chordata > Mammalia > Rodentia > Caviidae > Dolichotis > Dolichotis patagonum. The sequence continues at coordinate 68,620 of PVJX010003372.1, forward strand.
TCAGTATATCATAATCTAGATGAAATAACCAGACATATTTGTCAAAATTTGTTGAACAGTACATCTAAAGTGGGCAAATATATATAATGTTGATATGACTTATTAAACCAGTTAAAATAATCAGAATAAAAATTTGAGAAAATAAAATTTTAAGAGTTCACTCTAAGAATCCTAAGCGTATAGCTATCTTATTGTGTAATTTATGAGTTGCTATCCATTTGAGAAGGCAAATCTAACAATTTCCTAAAAGAATATGGTTTCAAATAAATGTGAGTAATGAATGAATAATTGAGAATATGTAAATTGAGTAAATACAATAAATGATTGTTTTCTCATTAAAAGTCATCAAAGATGTAGTTTTGATGTGGTCACACACACACACTGGAGTTACACAATGAGCCTTGGTGAATGTTACACAACTGTGTACATAAAATAATATGACAGAGGCTTTTCAGGTGGAAATCACTGCTTTTGATCAAATCAGCAGATTCCAGCTGTTCATTGTCTATGTTCAAATAAAGGTACAAAAAGAAGACTATGTTTGAATTATACCCAAAGCTTCTAATAACAAGATATCACAGAAAGCAAATATTGTATACAGAAAATATAAATCCGTCAGGCACTAAAGCAGCTACATTTATATTAAAATTCTAATGGTAGCCTTACCAATAAATGTAAGATTTTTCAAATATAGGCAATGATGTCAAAATTTTTATAAGGCAAGGTTGTAAGTTATTTAAACTAAAATTACATTATAAAAAACAATATCTTTTGATAAAAGGACTGCTTAGACATTATATTTTCTAAGTAGCAAACCACTTACACCCACTTCTTTTACAGATTATGAAATGACAGTGTATAAATGTAAATACACTTATGTAAGTTCTCAATGTGTCAGAGCATGAACAGGAAGCCAAAATTCTAGATTTTCACAGAGCCATAATTCCTCTCATATTCACCAGGGCATGATTCAGCTGGCAATGCTAACATTATAGAAAACATCTCTGGGCACATCCAGGGAAATCACAAACTTGTTTCTCACACATAGAGCAGTCCTTTGGGCAGATTTTTAGTTTTCTGTCAAATGCAATGTCTTTTACCAGTTAAATTTCCCTTACCCCACACATTTTCAAAGTTGAAAGATCATGCATCGCAGCAATGATTGACAACAGCAGTGGGCTGTAAAATACACTCAACTAATCTTAAAACTAGATATGTAAGGGATAAAAAGCTTGGATTGAAAATCATGAATAACAGATATATAGTAGGGCTTCACTGAGTAAATTTTTCTTAATGTATTTGTAGGGATAACAAAATTATTATCTAAATATTGACATTTTCTGCTATATAAAAATATGATATGTTGTATTTTCCTGGAATAAGTATTTCAAATACATTTAAAATATAAACAGATTCACTTTATAAAAGTTATTTAGCAATTATAACAAAAGATTTCTTTTCAAATAGCAAGTTTATATATTAGTTTTTAAAAATACTTCATTTACTCCTTTTTTGCAGCAGGGTTTGAATGCAAATAATATATTCTGAATACAAAGATTTTGTGCTTCAAAATGACTCAGCACAGATTTTCAGTGTTGGGAGGAAACTACCATAAGAAACAAATTTGTCTGAGTGGATGATTTTGATTATTTTTTTATCCTGATTACTTTAGTAAATAATTGTGGTTTTGATGGGAAGGAACAAAATTTGTTCAAGGGTAATCACAGTGATTAGCAAATGTTCTTTAACATTATTTGTATATGATTATATATATATATATATATATATATATATATATATTCTTTGCAAAATTTTTAAAAGTGTGCATGTTGCATAATTTGTAAATGAAGAAGTAGAGTATCAGGAAATGAGCTTTACCAATGTCATTTCAGTGAGTGGAAAACTTGGAATGCTGAATAATTTCTCTCCTGGTTCTGATGTGAAAATATCCTAGGAAGTTTCTGGGGAGGCCTGTCTGGTCAAGTATCTTTGTTGGAAAAGAGATCCTGGGATGATCAGCCTTGTATGATTGCATGGCCAGAACACAGTACCCAGAAATTGGCCAAAAACTTGAGTGCATGTGGTTTAAAATTGCATTTAGATGAGATTAACATTGAAATTAGAAGATTAAAGCAGAGCCCACCCAGTTTCCTGCAACACCAGAGGTGGCATGAGAGGTTCCTCAGCCCTGACTGGACCTGCCTAGCGACCTTCTTTCAATCTGGGGATTTGAGGGCATATGAGATGAGTTCCAGTGCACCTGCGCTGGCTCGGGCAGAGCTTTGGACCATTGTTCCCAGTGGTTAGGACCTGCCCAGCTTCCTAGAACACAGGAGGTAGCACAGGAGGTCCTGCAGGCCTGAATGGGCCATGCTCAGCAACCTCTATTCAGTCCCAGGACCGAGGGTGCATAAGGTGATTAACAACATGCCTGGGGGGAGCTTTGCAACATCACTCAAAATCTGGAAATAGAGGAAAATAACAAAACAAAAGATCAAAATGCAATCTCAAACCTCCATCCCTTCCCAAGAAAGCCCAGGAGCCATGTACATAGAAGAAAACATAAGCCATGCACCTGAAATTCCTGAAATGATATCAACTAAAATAAAGAAACAAGTCTGGGAATCAGTAAAACAACTCAAATCAAAAACAATCTCCCAAGTAAAAAAGAAATGATAAAGGTAATAAAAGAAATGATGAACACATCTAAAGAAGACACAGTTAAAAAATTAGGGGAACAATGCAAAAAGATGGGAACTATGAATGAACAATATATGAAACAAACAGAATGCATGAAGCAGTACAAAGAGATATACAGGAAATCAAAAATTCCATTGAAAGTTGCCAAAATCAACTCAATGAAAATGAAGATAGAATTTCAGACCTTGAAGACAAGATTGCAGCTAGTGAACAGGAAAGGAAAGATCTTTTAAAAATAACAATGAATCAGGAAATAATTCAACAGCTGCAAGATGATGCAAAGAAAAACAACATAAGATTGATAGGGATAAATAAAAAATAAGGTGACAACATAAGTGATATAAAGAGGCTATGTACAGAAGTAATAGCTGAAATTTTCCCAAACATGAGAATGGAAGCTGACATATGGATCAGTGAAGAATATAGAACTTCAAACAGCCATAAGCAAAATAAAACTATACCCAGACATATAATAATCACCATCCCAGAAATCCAACATGAGAACAGATTATTAAACGCTATTAGAGAGAAAAGACAGATCACCTATAAAGGAAAACCTATTAGAATCACAGATTTCTCAACACAAAAAATGAGATCAAGAAGAGCATGGAGTGAAGTATTTCAGATCCTAAAGGAAAATGACTTCCAACCCAGATTGACATACCCTGCAAAACTGTCCTTCAAACATGCATGGAAAAATAAGATACTGCCAAGACAAAAAACAGCTGAAGAATTTCATGACCACCAAACTAATTCTGCAAAGAATACTGGAAGACTTTCCAGATAGACATAAGAAAAAAAAACTAAAACAAACAAATAAACAGAGTGGAGAGGTAAAGAATCAACAGCAGAAAGATAACATGTCAAAGTAAACCAATATATATATATTTATCAGTTATAATCATTAATGTAAATGGCCGCAATTCACCAACTGAAAGAAACAGACTGGCAGAATGGTTCAAGAAACAACATCCAAAAGTATTCTGTATACAAGAAACTCATCTAACCCAAAAGCAAACTCATAGACTGAAAGTCAGAGGATGGAAAACAATAATCCATGCAACAGGATCCCCCCAAAAAAGCAGGGGTAGCTATTCTAATTGCAGAAAATGTGAACTTCAAACCAAGAATGATGCAAAAAGATTAAGAAGGTCACTATATACTAGTTAGGGGAAAATTTCAAGGAGAAGATATAACAAACTTAAATATATAGGCACTAAATTCAGGAGCACCCAGCTATATAAAACAAATGTTAACAGAAATGAAATATCAAATAAGCACTTCATCCACAGGGAACTGCCTGGAGACCGGCATCTGGGCCAGGTCTGTTTGGGCCCGTAGCCCCACCCTTCACCCCCAGGAAATCTCCCAGAAAGCAGCATTGTGGCCTGTCTCTTTGGGAGCCGAACCTCTCGGACCCGCAGAGTGGCCGGGCTGTTTGTATTGGGAATATTGTGGAGACTGGCATCTTGGCCAGGTCTGTTTGGGACCAGGAACTTTTCAGAAACCAACATTCTGGCCTGACTCTTTGGGACCTGTTGACGCACCCTTCACTCGCAGGGAACCTCCTGGAGACCTACCTGGGACAAAACACGGTAGCCTGGCCTGCCTGAGATTCCACAGGCTCTGGGCTGACCACACCCAGCATTCGCCTTACAAATTAGGGAGCCAGGAGCCCACAGAGGGGAGTTAGGACCCCAAGAGAAGGCCAAGAGCCTGTGGGGGAGCCACAGCCACTCCAGGAACTGAGGGTGTAAGAGGTAATTCACCACACATGCAGAGAAAGCTTTGGAACACCGCTCAAAGTAAGGATATATAGAAAAATGACAAAAAGAAAGACCAAAAGGCAGGCTCAAAGCCCTACCCCTCTCCAAGAAAGCTTAGAAGCCATGTACATGGAAGAAAAAAGAAGCCATACACCTGAAATGCCTGAAATGATATCAAATGAAATAAATATGCAAATAGGGAAAGCTATGGAGAAATTCAAACCAGAAATACTTGCCCAGGTAAAAGAAGAATTGATAAAAATAGTGAAAGAAATAGGCATCTAGTGAAAACACAGCTAAACAATTAGAGGAACAAAGCAAACAGATAGAATCCCTGAAAGAACAATATAAGAAACAAACAGAATGCATAAAGCAAATTCAAAGAGATATACAGGAAATCAAAAATTCTATTGAAAGCTGTAAAAACTGCCTCAATGAAAGTGAAGATAGAATTTCAAAACCTCGAAGATAAGATTGCATCCAGTGAGCAGGAAAGACAAGATCTTTTAAAAATAACAAAGAATCAGGAAATAACAATTCAACACCTGCAAGATGATGCAAAGAAAAATAACATAAGGGTAATAGGGATAAATGAAAAAGAAGGGGACAGCCCAAATGATATCAAGAGTAAATTTACAGAAGTAATAGCTGAACACTTCCCAAACATGAGAAGAGAAACAGACATCTGGATAAGTGAAGCATATAGAACTCCAAACAGCCATAACCAAGATAAAACTACACCCAGACACATAATAATCACCATCCCAGAAATCCAACATAAGAATAGAATACTAAAAACTGTTAGAGAGAAAAGAGAGATCACCTATAAAGGAAAGCCTATCAGAATCACGGCAGACTTCTCAACACAAACAATGAAATCAAGAAGAGCATGGAGTGAAGTATTACAGATCCTAAAGGAAAACCACTTCCAACCCAGACTGACATACCCTGCAAAACTGTCCTTCAAAATGGATGGAGAAATAAGATACTTCCATGACAAAGAACAGCTGAAGAACTTCATGAACACCAAACCAACCCTACAAAGAATACTGAAAGACATTCTAGATACACAAGGGAGAAAACCACAAAGCAAGGCAGACAATTAAACAGAATCGAAAGCTAAAGACACAACAGCAGAAAGATAACATGTCAACAATAAACCAATATATAACAGTTACAACCATTAATGTAAATGGCCTCAACTCACCAATCAAAAGCAACAGACTGGCAGAATGGATCAAGAAACAACATCCAACCATATGCTGTCTACAAGAAACCCATCTAACCCAAAAGGACACTCATAGACTGAAAGTCAAAGAATGGAAAACAATACTTCATGCAACAGGAAACCAAAAAAAAGCAGGAGTAGGAATCCTGTTTGCAGACAATGTGAATTTCAAACCAAGAATGATCCAAAGAGATACAGAAGGTCACTACATACTAGTTAGGGGAAAACTTCAAGAGGAAGAGATAATGATCTTAAATATATATGAACCAAATTCCAGAGCACCCAGCTATATAAAGCAAATATTAACAGAAATGAAAAATCAAATAAGCAATAATACAATTATAACAGGAGACTTTAACACACCATTGACCCAAAAGGACAGATCAACTAGACAGAAAATCAGCAAAGACATAACAGAACTGAATCACACCTGTGAACAAATGGACTTGATAGATGTATACAGAGTGTTCCACCCAACAACATCAGAATACACTTTCTTCTCAGCAGTACATGGGACATTCTCTAAAATAGACCATATACTAGCCCACAGAACATATTTAAGTAAATGCAAAAGATTTGAAATCATCCAATGCATGTTATCGGATCATAGTGCTGTGAAACTAGAAATTAATGATAAAAGAAATTGCAAAAAACCTACAAACACATGGAAACTGAATAATACAATCCTGAGCAATCAGTGGGTCACAGAGGAAATTAAAGAAGAAATTAAACAATATTTACAAGTAAATGAAAATACAGACACAACTTACCGGATTTTGTGGGATGCAATGAAAGCAGTCCTGAGAGAAAAATTTATTGCATTGAGTTCCCACATGAGGAAGACAGAACAAACACAAATAAACAACCTGATGCTACAACTCAGACATCTAGAAAAAGAAGAGCAAGCCAAGGCCAAAGCCAAAAGAAGGGTGGAAATTATAAAGATTAGAGCAAAAATTAATGCAATAGAGACTAAGAAAAAAGTACAAAGGATCAATGAATGAAACAGTAGGTTCTTTGAAAGAATAAATAAAATTGATAAGCCCCTGGCCAACCTTATTAAAAAAAGGAAAGAAAAAGCTCAAATTCATGCAATAAGAAATGAAAAAGGAGAAATTACTACAGACTCAGTGGAGATACAGAAGATCATCAACACCTACTTTGAAAACCTCTACTCTCATAGGTTCAATAACACTGAAGAAATAGACAAATTCCTAA